>ML315527.1:0-60650 GCA_005239505.1 Nicotiana paniculata
ATATATATATATATATATATCCGACACATATGTAATATAATACATATATAATTGTTGTGGCGTGCAGCCCGACCCACAACTATCCTCACATACTCGGCTCTCGGCCTAACACATATATATTGTTGCGCATGCAACCCGATCCATATCTATCCTCACATACTTGGCTCTCGGCCTGACTCAGCCATCCTCACAAGCCACTTGGGCAAATCATCTCAACTCACGAGACAAAGCCCAAAATACTTTTCTGGGTTTTCAAAGCAGTGTGCTAGCACTGAAGATAACAGCAAGTAGGAAGCATGACTGAGTTCACAATGGTTCTATTAGGATAGTGGTAGAATAGTGTAAAAGTACCTCTGAGGGTCTAAACAGGCCGGCACAAGGCCCCAAACATGGCTCACAGTCCATAAACAAGTATAATTTTTTGAAACACAGGATATCATGAGGATTCAAATCGAATATGCGGCTTAATAATCGCTACGCGACGGACCAAGATCAGTGCACGCCCCTACGCTCGTCACCTAGCATGTGCGTCACCTCATTTACAAAAACAATACCAAATCACGGGGTGTCATACCCTCAGGTTTAGAATTACAATTGTTACTTACCTCAAAATAGCCCAAAAGCTACTCCGCGATGCGCTTGCCCCTCGAATTGGCTCCCAAATGCTCCGAATCTAACCAAAACCAGATTAACATCATCAATATACGCTTAAGGAACAAAACCCAATCAAAAACTATCAATTTTAAAAAAAATCTCGAAATTCGGCCAAATCTGAGCCCCGGGCTCTCGTCTCGGAATTCTATAAAATTTACATCACTAGAATCCTCATCCTCCCACGATTCTATACATACCAAAAACACCACAATCGAACCACAATTGCCCACTCAAATCACCAAAAGAATTTCCAAATTTTTCTTCCCATTCTTCCCAACTTTTCTACTTTAATTCCTCAAATTTCAAACCTAATCCATAACAAAATAACATAGAAACGAGTTTTAAATCCGGGAAACTTACCTCCACTGAAGACCCTTGAATTCCTCATTCAATTTGATCTCAAAATAGCTCAACCCGCAAGCAACAATGGAAGAAATGACAAAAATTTTGCGGAGTTAATCCGCACCTGCGGTCAATTCCTCGCATGCGGACAATTCCTCGCACCTGCGGTCCCAGGTGCGCACCTGCGAAATCCTACTAACAGTCCAAACTTCGCACCTGCGATTCCTTTTCCGCACCTGCGGCTTCGCAAGTGCGGCCCATGCTTCGCACCTGCAGATTCCTCCTGTCTGGCCTCTTTTCGCACCTGCGCAAGGACCTTCGCACATGCGGCATCTCACCCGCGCCTCCCCATCCGCAGGTGCGGCCACACCAGTAAAACAACACTAGCAGCTATTTGCTGCAAATTCCTAAGTCTGAACCTCCGATTACCATCCGAAATCAATCCCAATCCCCTTGGGTCCAGAACCAAACATACCAACACGCCCCATAGCATCATTCAAACTTAGTCGGGCCTTCGGAACACCAAAAACAACGCAAAAACATCAAAATTACATCAAATTCAAGCCTATGAACGGGGGTCCGAACCTGAACCAACCGACCCAACACAACATAAATAGGCTAAGCAATATACGATAAAGCAGAAACCAGGGAAACAGGGCTAATCTCACGGAACGACCAGCCGGGTCGTTACATCCTCCCCCTCTTAAACAAACGTTCGTCTTCAAACGGGTCTAGAAATATACCTGGAGTCTCGAATAAGTGAGGATATATGCTCCGCATCTCCCGCTCGGTCTCCCAGGTGGAATCCTCCACCGACTGTCCTCTCCACTGAACCTTCACTGAAGTTATATCCTTAGACCTCAGCTTTATGACCTGATGACCCAAAATAGCTACTGGCTCTACCTCATTGACATATCACCCTCGAGCTGAACTGTGCTGAAGTCCAAAACATGAGGCGGGTCACCAACATACTTCCGGAGCATCGAAACATGGAACACCGGATGAATACTCGATAAGCTGGGAGGCAAGGCAAGTCTATAATCCACCTCCCCAACCCTCTGAAGCACCTCAAAAGGCCTAATAAACCGGGGACTCGGCTTTCCCCTCTTCCCAAACCTCATAACACCCTTCATGAGTGACCCTTCAGCAACACCTTCTCCTTAATCATGAAGGAGACATCTCGGACCTTCCGGTCCGCATAACTCTTCTGCCTAGACTGTGTCGTGCGAACCCGCTCCTGAATCAACTTCACCTTACCCAACGCGTCCTGAACCAAGTTTGTGCCCAATAGCCTAGCCTCGCCCGGCTCAAACCAACCAACCGGAGATCTGCACCTCCTACCATATAAAGCCTCATACGGAGCCATCTGGATACTCGACTGATAACTATTAATGTAAGCAAACTCCGCGAGTAGCAGAATGATCCCATGAACCCCAAAAATCAATGATACATGCCCGCAACATATCCTCCAAAATCTGAATAGTACGCTCCGACTGCCTGTCGGTCTGAGGATGAAATGTCGTGCTCAACTTAATCTGAGTACCCAACTCTCTCTGCACGGCCCTCCAAAACTGAGATGTGAACTCAGTACCTCTGTCAGAAATGATTGAAACTAGAACCCCATGCAAACGGACAATCTCGCTGATTTAAATCTCAGCTAACCGCTCCGAAGAATAAGTAGTACCAATAGGAATGAAGTGCGCGGACTTGGTCAGCCGATCCATAATAACCCATATAGCATCAAACCTCCTCGAAGTCCGTGGGAGTCCGACTACGAAGTCCATGGTGATTCACTCCCACTTCCACTCCAGAATATCAAATCTCTGAAGCAATCCACATGGTATCTGGTGCTCATACTTGACCTGCTGGCAGTTGAGACACCGGGCCACAAACTCAACAGTATATCTCTTAATCCGCCTCCACCAGTAATATTGTCTCAGATCCCGATACATCTTTGCGGCACTCGGATGGATGGAATACCGCGAACTATGGGCCTCAGCTAGAATTAAATCTGGAAGTCCATCCACATTGGGCACGTAAATTCGGCCCTGCATCCTCATGATACCATCATCACCAATAATCACGTCACTGGCATCACCGCGACGGACCCTGTCCTGAAGAACGAGCAAGTGTGGATCATCATACTGCGTGCTCTAATCTGATCATAAAGAGAAGACTTGGAGGCTACACAAGCCAATACCCGTGTAGGCTCTAATAGATCCAATCTCACCAACTGGCCCGCTAAACCCTAAACATCAAGTGCTAAAGGTCGCTCTGCTACTGGAAAGTTGGCTAGACTCCCCAAACTCTCCGCTCTACGACTCAGGGCATCGGTCACTACATTGGCCTTCCCCGGATGATATAAAATAGTGAGGTCATCTCCTCTGACGCAAATTTAGATCCTTCTTCTCAAGCAGATGCTGCAAACTACGGTGATTAGTGAAAATCTCACAATGCACTCCATCTAAATAATGATGCTAAATCTTCAAGGCGTGGACAATAGATGCTAGCTCAAGATCGTGCACTGGATAATTCTTCTCGTGCACCTTCAACTGTCTGGACGCGTAGGCAATCACCCTACCATCCTACATCAAAACCGCTCCAAAGCCAACACTCGAGGCATCACAATAAACTATATAAGAACCCAAACCCGAAGGCAAAATCAATATCGGAGCTGTAGTCAAAGTTGACTTGAGCTTCTGAAAGCTCTCCTCACACTCCTCAGTCCACCTGAACTGCGCACCCTTCTGGGCCAATCTGGTCATAGGTGCTGCAATAGATGAAAATCCCTCTATGAAACGGCGATAGTACCCTGCCAAATCAAGGAAACTATGAATCTCGGTAGCTGATGCCGGTCTAGGCCAGCTCTGCACTGCCCCTACCTTCTTCAGATCAATCTGAATACCCTTACTGGACACTATGTGCCCCAAGAATGCTACTGAATCAAGCTAGAACTCACACTTCAAAAATTTTGCATACAATATCTTCTCTCTCAAGATCTGAAGCACAACTCTCAAATGCTGCTCATGATCCTCCCGAGATCGGGGATACACCAAGATATTGTCAATAAACACGATGATGAAAGAATCTAGATAAGGCTGGAATACACAGTGCATCAAGTGCATAAAGGCTGTTGGGGCATTGGTCAGCCCGAATGACATAACCAGGAACTCATAATGACCATATTTAGTCCTGAAAGCAGTTTTCGGGATGTCTGGCCCCCGAATCTTCAACGGATGATAGCCGGAACGCAAGTCAATCTTGGAAAATACACTGGCACCCTGTAACTGATCAAAAAAGTCATCTAACAAGGCAACGGATACCGCTTCTTCACCGTAACTCTATTAAGCTGCCGATAATCAATACGCATATGCATAGAACCATCCTTCTTCTTTACAAACAACACCGGTGCACCCCAAGGTGACACACTAGGCCAAATGAACCTCTTATCTAGGATTTCCTGAAGCTGCTCCTTTAATTCCTTTAGCTTCGCTGGTGCCATACGATAAGGTGGAATAGAAATAGGCTGGGTGCCTAGCACCAGGTCAATACCAAAATCAATATCCCTGTCAGGTGGCATGCCGGGCAAGTCTGCAGGAAACACGTCCGGAAAGTCACGGACCACATGAACCAAATCAATAGTGGGAGTTGCACCACTGACATCCCTAACGAAAGCCAGATACGATAAACACCCCTTCTCAACCATACACTGAGCCTTCATGTAGGAAATCACCCTGGTAGGCACATAATCAGAAGAACCTCTCCACTCAACTCGCGGACATCCAGACATAGTTAAGGTCACGGTCTTAGCGTGACAATCAAGAACACCATGACACGGAGATAACCAATCCATGCCCAATATCACATCAAAATCGACCACGCTGAGTAATAGTAGGTCCACTCGGGTTCCCAGGCCACCAATAGATATCACGCACGACCGACACACACGGTCCACAACAACAGTATTGCCCAGTGGAGTTGACACATGAACAGATGTAACTAAAGACTCACGGGGTATACCTAGAAAATGGGCGAAATATGAAGAAACATAACAATATGTAGAACCACGGTCAAATAAAGCCAAAGCATCTTAGCAACAGACTGAGATAATACTTGCGATCACTGCATTGGAGGCCATAGCATCTGGCCCGGCTGGAAAGGCATACATACGGGCCTGACCTCCATCTACTCAACCTCCTCCTCTAGGACGTCTTCTAGCTGACTGACTACCACCCCTGGCTGCCAGTGTGGGTGGTGAAGTAACTGGATTTGAATTCGAAGGTTGGCTCGTCAGCTGAAGTGGACCTCGAAGAAGATGAAGACACTGCCTCCTCATATGCCCGAACACTCCACACTCATAATAACTCCCTGGAGACTGGGACTGAAATGAACCCCTGGCACCAGAATGGCCACTAGGAAAACCATGCATTGAAGATCTCTGAACTGATGGTGATTGAGCTGCACTCTGGGCTGGAAGGGCACCAGATGAAGAATGGCCTAGCTGAAAATTGCGGGAACCATACCCCGAAGATGCACCACTATGGGCTGGGCGGCCTGACTGAGGAGGCCTGAATGAACGGCCCTTACCATGCTGAAACTGCCCCCTTGAAGGAGCACCACTAGAACCACCCGATCCACGAGTACTCTTGGCCTCCCTCTCTACCCGCTCCTGGCGGCGACCCGACTTAATATCGCGAGCAATATCAACAATCTGCTCGAATGTAGCACATGATACTCTCTCCCAAATCATAAAAAGACGGAGCTGATAAGTGACGCCATCCATGAACCTCCTAATCCTCTCCCTATTAGTAGGGACCAAGTCGGTGGCATGACGAGCCAACTCCAAAAACCGCATCTCATATTGCGTCACTAATAGCTCCCCCTAACGCAGCTGCTCAAAATGCCTGCGATGCTCCTCCCTGTGAGACTGGTGTTGGATCAAGAAGCTGAATGGTTTTGTAGATTGACAAATGAACTTAGAGTCACCAGTTCCATCACATGAGACATAGACATGCAGAGGTAATTCCACGTGAGGTGATCGCAAACAGGAGATAAGCACAATCCGTAATCTGAAGATATATCTCCTGGTCAAAAATGTTGCAAATTGATAGGGAGATGGACTCCTTATTCAATAAGGACAGAATCAAGATAGAAGAAGATCTAGGGAGTTGAGATCAACTAGAACTCTTCCACCAAGGAAGAGTTGCATCAGAATTGGAAGAGTTGCATCTTAATTCAAGTATATCTCCTTTTCTACGGATCCTATATATTGTCAAGTGTTCTTATTGAACAGGTGCGCACAAACATAGAAACAAAACAAGAATTGAAAACAAAATTACCACAGCAATTTTGTAAGCAGTTCGTGTGAGAATTTCCTATGCTATTCTGAAGCTACTTGAATCAGCTAGAAGAACCAGTTCCATCTGTTGTCTTTTAGTCTAGTTTATTTGTAGTAGGTGATTACAAAGTGTATCTTTCAGCTTTATCTAGAAGCATTTGTAATAGGTACTGAGTATTCAAGTTAGAGTTAACTTGAAGGTTGTCGCAAATAGCTAGAGGCTAATTTACCACAAAGGGTTAATCCTTAGGTTTACAAAAGAGTTTATTTTGTAAATGTTGTTTTGCTCATTGATTTAGTGAAGAGTTTGGGAAAATCCTACTGGGAAGTAGGTCATGGTTTTTTAACCTTTTGAGCCAGGTGTTTTCCACGTAAAATTATTGTGTTCTTTATTTTCTGCAAATATTATTCTGCAAACTGTAGGAATTGGAACACATAGAAGAACATGGTCCTTCTATAACTACTGCGCGTGAAAATTGGTCACCACACAAATCACCCCCCCCCCTCTTGTGTGGTATTGGCATAGGTAAATAACAGTTGGTATCAGAGCTGGTTATCCTTGAAGAGGGTAACACCTTAGGAAAAGATCAAGATTAGTGCACCACCTGGGAACTGGGAAGGACAAGCAACTGCTAGGCCACCACTTTTTAATGGCCAGTACTACTCATGGTGAAAGAACAGGATGAAGGATTACATAATTGGAGAAACTATGAACTATGGGACATAGTCACTAACGGTCTTTTGGCCATCATGAAGAAGACTGCAGAAGGAGTAGATGTGCCAAAGACAAGAGCCGACTGCACTGCTGAAGACTTAAGAAAATGGGAAAAGAATGCCAAGGCCAAGAAGTGGCTTGTGTGTGGACTTGGTCCAGATGAGTACAGTAGAATTCAAAGCGGCACCACTGCGAAGGAAATTTGGGACACCTTGCAAGTGGCTCATGAAGGAATTGCACAAATGAAAAGATCCATAAGTACATTATTATATTCTCAATATGAGAATTTCTCTATGAATGAAGGAGAGACCATCCAAGAAGACAAGGTTGAAAAGAATTTGAAGCGCAAAATCACTGGTATTCAGGAATCCAAGAACATGGCAACCCTCAGATTGGATGAGCTAATTGGAAATCTCACTGCCTATGAACTTAGAAGGCAGACAATGAAGATGGATGCTCCCAAGAAGGAAAGAAGTATGGCACTGAGAATCACTGAGGGAACAGATCTGGAGGAAGATGAAATGGCTATGATCACCAAGGAATTCAGAAACTATCTCATCAGGAAAAAGGGCATTTCAAGAGGTGGAAACTACAACAAGGCAAAGGCACCAGAAAAACCCACTAACGAGGGATGCTACAAATGAGGAAAAACTGATCATCACATCAAGAATTATCCTCAGTGGGAAGTTGAATGGAAAAAGGAAAGATTTGAACGAAAGAACCGGAAGAAGGAACTGGTTCATCCCAAGAAAATCACAACATCAACAAAAGCTATGATTGCTGCTTGGGGAGAAAGTTCAGATGAAGAATCAGATGATGAAAAGATGGAGATGAGCAAGCACTCCTGGAAATTGGTGAATCAGATGAGGAATCAAAGGTAAGTATATCTCATCTCAAAAACAAGATTAAATTCTTATCTAAAGAAAAACTCTCTGAATTATTACTTGACTTCATTGATGATTCTGAAGAAATAAATAAAGAAAAAGAACAGCTGTCTAAGGATGTGAATTTTAAAAGCAAAGTGTAAGAACCTGGAGCTCAGAGTAAGTGAATTTGTAAACGAACACACTGCCTTGAAGAACCAGGTTCATCCACTTGAAACTAAGGTCCTAAAGTTAAAATCTAAAAATTTAAAACTGAAACTAGGAACTATCAAGAAGATAGCTGACAATTCTTATCTTATATTAGAAGAAAATGTAGGCAGACTAAAGGATGAGTTGTATAATAGGGATGAACAAATAAGAGTGCTAAAAGAGGAACTTGGAAAGGTCAAACATGAACTGGATCGAACATGCAAATGGAATAAATCTTATGATGCCTTGACATGGCTTCAAGAAAATCACAGTAGCAACAGAAGAGGACTTGGTTTTAGGAGTCAACTACCTAAATGGGATCCCAAAAGTAAGTACCTCACACATCCTGAGAACAAAATCTGCACCCACTGTGGTAAGATTGGTCACTACAAAATTGAATGCAATGCAAAAGAGCAGGCCAGCCAAAGGAATTAAAGCTTTGTTCGAAAGAAAAATTGGCTGCCAAATTGGGCCGGAAGGAGCTTAATTAATCCTTTTTCTCATAGAAAAGGTCCCAAACTAGTTTGGGTTCTTAAGACTAACCCATGATTTTCTCTTGCAGGTTCAAGTGAAAGGGATCAGTCAAATATTGTACTTGGATATTGGCTTCTCAAAGCACATGACAGGGAACAAGGAGCAATTTCTTTCACTTAAAAACCTCAAAGGAGGAAATGTCTCCTTTGGAAATGGGAAGAAAGGTGAAATTATTGGGCTTGGTAAGGTAGGTAAGGATGACACACGTTCCATTGAGAATGTTTACTTGATAGATGGATTGAAATATAGCCTAATTAGTGTGTCACAACTATGTGACAGAGGTAACCTGGTTGCATTCACTTCTACAAAATATTTTGTGATTAATCTTATCACTGACAAGATAGTTTTGCATGGAAAAAGAGTGAATAATATCTATACCATATACATGTCCACACTATCATAAAACAAATCAACTTGTTTGAGTGTGTTGGACAGTGATCCCCTCCTTTGGCACAAAAGACTTGGAACTGCTAGCTTAAATCAACTCAATAAACTAGTCTCCAAGGACCTAGTGATAGGTCTCCCTAACATTAAGTTCAAGGAAGACAAAGTTTGTGAGGCTTGTGCAAGGGGGAAGCAGGTAAGGTCATCTTACAAAAGCAATAAAATGGTAAGTACCACCAGGACGATGGAACTGGTCCATATGGATCTATGTGGTCCTATGAGAACATTAAGCAGAGATTGTAAGAGATATGTAATGGTGCTTGTTGATGACTATTCTAGATTTACCTGGACATTGTTTCTAATATCTAAAGATGAAGCATTTGACATGTTTACTTCTTTTGTTAGAAAAATACATAAACAATTAGGAAATCAGCTTGCATCAATAAGGTCTGATCATGGCACTGAAATTGAAAATGCAAAGTTTGCTGACTTTAGTGATGAACATGGCATAGATCATAACAGCTCTGCCCCTAGAACTCCACAACAAAATGAAGTTGTTGAAAGAAATAACAGAACCCTTGAAGATATGGGTAGAACCATGCTTCTTTCTAGTAAACTACCTCATATCTTCTGGGCAGAAGCAATAAACACTGCATGCTACATCATAAATAGATGCATGATTAGACCACTCGTAGAGAAGACTCCCTATGAGTTACTTAAAGGGAGAAAGCCCAATATATCCCATCTTAGGGGCTTTGGTTGTAAGTTCTTTGTGCACAACAATAGCAAGGACTCCCTAGGTAAGTTTGATCCCAGAAGTGATGAGGGAGTATTCTTAGGATATTCTTCACATAGTAAGGCTTATAAAGTGTATAAAAAAAGAACTATGTGTGTTGAAGAGAGTGTGCATGTTTTTTTTAATGAAAATAACATTCTCTTTGAGAGACATGAACAAGGAGATGAAGAAATTGGGCTGGTCAGAAACTCAGACCAAACTGGAGTGACACTAGAGGAAGGAACGGGTGATGGAACAGGTTCATCCATCCCAGGCAACATGCCAGGGGGAACTGAGCAACAAACTAATTTCCAAACCTCATTGGAACCTGTCCCTGATCTTGCTCCTCAGCAACAAGACACTGTAGCATCTTCAAGTAATACCCAGTTGGTTGTAAAACCACACAGATATCAAAGCTCACACCCCATGCTAATCCAACGTCTGGAATCAGAACCAGATCCTCTTTGAAAAATCTGTGTGCGCTTGATGCTTTTCTATCCTTGATTGAACCTAAAAATATTGTTGAAGCTTTGCAGAATGCAGATTGGGTAAATGCAATGCAAGAAGAACTCAACCAATTTGAAAGGAGTCAAGTTTGGCATCTGGTTACCAGACCCTTTGATAGATCAGTTATTGGCACAAAGTGGGTATTCAGAAACAAGCTTGATTATGATGGAACTATGACAAGAAACAAGGCAAGATTGGTGGTTAAAGGATACATTCAGGAGGAAGGAATAGACTATGATGAAACCTTTGCTCCTGTGGCAAGGTTGGAAGAAATTAGGCTCCTCATAGCCTTTGCTGCTTACATGGAATTCACCCTTCACCAGATGGATGTCAAGAGTGCCTTCCTTAATGGCTATCTCAAGGAAGAAGTGTTTGTAAAGCAGCCTCCGGGGTTTGAAAACAAGGAGAATCCTGATCATGTGTACAAGCTTGACAAAGCACTGTATGGACTCAAGCAAGATCCAAGTGCATGGTATGAAAGGCTTTCAAAATTCCTGCTGGAACATGACTACAAGAGAGGTAAAATTGATAGCACCTTATTCTTGAAGGAAAAAGGTAAAGATCTCTTGGTAGTGCAGATATATGTAGATGACATAATCTTTGGGGAGTGAATTTGAAATGAGCATGATGGGTGAGCTTAACTTCTTTTTAGGCTTACAAATTAAACAAAATTCAAATGGAACTATGATCCATCAGCAAAAATATGTGAAAGAATTGCTTAAAAGATTTAAAATGGAAGACTCAAAGGAAATTGACACTCCTATTGCAACAACCACGAAACTAGATGTAGATGAACCTGGTTCATCTGTCGATCAAAAGTTGTATAGAGGAATGATTGGTTCATTGTTGTATCTTACTGCTAGTAGACCTGACATTCTATTCAGCATAGGGCGTTGCACAAGATTTCAGGCTAATCCAAAGGAATCACACTTAACTGCAGTGAAGAGAATCTTGGGATACCTTAAAGGCACCACAGAACTCTGTCTTTGGTATCCTAAAGGTAGTAATGTTGATCTTGTGGGATATGTTGATGCTGAGTATGCAGGATTTTTGGTAGATAGAAAGAGCACCTCAGGTATGACACACTTTTTGGGCTCAAGTCTTGTGTCTTGGGCCACTAACAAACAGAATTCAGTAGCTCTATCTACTGGTGAGGCTGAGTACGTGGCTGCAGCCTCATGTTGTGCTCAGTTACTATGGATTAAGCAACAACTGATGGATTTTGGCATAGAGGTTGGATGCATTCCTATCTTCTGCGATAACACTAGTACTATTAGTATGACAAAGAACCCCGTCCATCATAAAAGAACAAAGCACATAGATGTTAGACACCATTTCCTAAGAGACAACTATGAGAAGGGAATGATCTCTATTGAATTTTGTGCTACTGACAAACAAATTGCTGACATTTTTACTAAGGCACTAAGTAGAGAGCATTTTGAGAGAAACAAGTTAGAATTATGGATGATTAAGATCACCTAATGGAACCAATTCAAAAAAAAAAAAAATTGGCTAGGAATTCTGAAAGGTGTAAATAATCAGAATAATCATTGCTCAGTCTCATCCCTTAAAAGGCATACTCTCTTGCCATGTGTTAATATGACTCCTTGGTGACTAATGATGTTTTTATATTTTTGAAATTGAGGCTTGATCAAGAGAATCTAACAAGATGAACCCGGTTCATCGCTGCTGGTTCATCTGACAGACAAGGTATGTGCTCATCACTATACACATATTGAAATATTTATAGTTACTCATGAGCATGGATCTATCTATAATAAGCCTTTACTAAATCTAGTACCCATCCCAAATTCGAACAAGTGCCAAAGAGTCAAATCAAATTAAAATAGCCTAGATTATAGGGGAGTCATAACCGTCACTTATCACCCGACACTCCTGAACCGATTAGACTCCCACTTGACCAAAATTACATCCGTTGTGTATTCATTAACCAAGCCTTTAAAAACCCATCATCACTTCTCTAATCTCTCACCTTTTTCTTAAATCCACAACCATCGAAACCCTTTCAACCTTCTACTCTAACACCTTGATTATGATTTTCTTTAACAAAAATCATCACCATGGCTAACACTCCACCTCCTACTCCATCCTCCTCAACCACACCTGACTACAGTATCACTCTTGAAGATACTGGTTCCACTCCGTCTCAATCACATTCCTCCACCCCAACTCAATCACAACCCACCACCCCTCAAAACAACCATGTTCCGTCTCCTCCAACCACTCCCGTTGTACAACCAAGCCCAAATTCAGAACCCAGGAGAAGGCGTGTGGAAATGCTCGCCAAAAAGACTGTGGCCTCTGGCTCTCTAGCTAGGAAATTGAACGCAAAGCTTCAAGCTAGCCAGGCCCAAGAATCTGAGAATTCCAACGACTCTTTCAAGTCCGCCAATAAGGGGGAAGCAACTGGTTCGTCTGATTCTGAACAGGTAATATCTAAAATTGAGTCTGAGCCAGTCACTTCTGAAAATAGGTTTGTTTTAATTGGGTCTGTAGTAGATTTGGAGATTCCTGATAGGAGAAAAAGAGGTAGTAAAAATAACTTTGAGAGTGAGGGAGAAAGAAGTAATGTGAGGGGAATAGGGGGAGGAGGTACTCCATTGATAATTTGTGGGACTGTTCCAGTGGTTGTTGAAGAAGGTGCCAAGGATTTAGGGGGAAGTAATTCTAGAGAGGCTGTAGAGGGGTTGGAAAATCTTCAACATACAACCGATGAACCTGGTTCATCCATTGAAGAAACTTTGGCTGATCTTATGAGAAAGTTAGAGGAGAGCTATAAACCAAAAAAGAAGAAGACACCCAAGACCAAGAAAGCTGCTCCTCCAGTGGAAAGCAAGAAGAGAAAATCCACTCCCTCTGTTGATGCTTCCATTCCTAGAGGTCGCACCACAAGGAGTGAAATTAGGCAGAGTGGAGAAGTTGTAGAAGGCTTTGAGGGAGAGTAGGAGAAAGAAAGCTGGAAAGGGGAAGGAAAAAGTGTTTGAGCCCGCAGAGGCTGTTGATGTTGAGGAAATGGACTCGGTCCATCAAGAGGAACAAATGGCAGAAGTTGGTTTCAGACACCCAAACCAAAGAAGGCCAAGACTTCTTCCAAGAAGTCAACATCTGTGTCTGCTACACCCTCGATTGTTGCTAGAAGGACTAGGTCCACAAAGAAATCAAAGAAGGCTCAGGTTGATGATGAGGAGTGGAGTGGTGAAGAAGCAAAGGAGTCTGGTGGAGAGACAGACAAATTGACAAAATTTGGGAAGCGCACGATACTAAAGGGAAGGTTGCTGAAGGATCTTGAAGAATCTGATATGATTTACCTTGTGGACACTCTGGAAATATAGGGCTGGAAGGACATGGTCCTTCAACTTGAAGGTAGGCTGGCCAGGAGTGAGATTGTCGAGTTCATGGCAAAGGCAGAAGTGAAGGATGGTAGGGTATCTAGTCAAGTGAAGGGGGTTAAGATCTCCTTTGATGCCAAGGAGCTAGGTGGAATTCTTGGGATTCCCGCTGAGGGATATGATGATTATACAAGAGTTCTGCACTGCAAATCACCAGGAGGTTCAGTGATATTGCTGAAGAAGTGGAACCAAGGGTTGTGTTCAAAAGCGAGATGACACCTCAACACAAAGTGGTGTTTGAGTTTTTCAATAAATTCATACTGCCCAGGCAAGAGAGGAGGCACATAGAAAACTACATGGATTTAACTCTCATAGAATGCCTAGATAGTGGAAGGAAAATCAACTAGCCCTCTTTCATAATTCAGTTGCTGGACAGGGTGGTGAATGGCTCCAAGGCTCGTGCTATCCTATATGGGTTCATCCTAACGACTGTGTTGGCTCACTTCAAAGTGCCCGTGAAGAAAGTAGAAATGGCCACTGTCAAGGACCATTTTGGGAAGAACACGCTTCTGACATGCGATTATGATGTGAATGTTCCTGACGATGAACCTGGTTCATCAATGAAAATGCCTGTGAATAGCAAGGTCAGGGCGCTTGTGCATGAAGGTGGGGTTAAGGATGCTGAAATCCTTCGCCTGAAGACCCGCCTTGCAGAGGTTGAGGCTGAGCGGGATGATCTCAGATCTGAACTGGCTAAAGAAAAGGAGAAGAATGCAGGGATTCTTCAACAAATGCTCTCTCTTCTCCAAGCAAAAAACCAACAAATGTTCTCTCTTTTGCTCATGCTTGTTACTGTTTTTAGTTCGTTATATGTTTAGTGCTTGAACCATGCTTTTATCAATGAATTATGCTATTTTTTCTCTTACTCATTGTGTCTCACTTTACTTGATAGTTTACAGCCTTGGTTCACTATTGATGATTAATACATGTTTGCACTTGCAGTTGCCTCAGTGGCCATGAGTAATTATTATAAATCTGGTAATTCTAACACTGCACAACTTTCAATGATGCCAAAAGGGGGAAGATGTGCTATATTGAAAATTATGATCTTTATAACCTATTGAACCTGGTTCGTTGTGATAAATGCTTAATACAATAAAAAGTGTCAATGTTGGATTAAAGTGATTATATGACTAAGCACAAAATTTGTCATCATCAAAAAAGGGGGAATTTGTTGGATCAAGAAGCTGAATGATTTTGAAGATTGACAAATGCACTCAGAGTTGAACCAGGTCCATCACTGGAGACATAGACATGTAGAGGTACTGGCACGTGAGGTGATCGCAAACAAGAGATAAGCACAATCAGTGATCTGAAGATATATCTCCTAGTCGAAAAGGTTGCAAATTGATAGGGAGATGGACTCCTTATTCAGTAAGGACAGAATCAAGATAGAAGAGGATCTAGGGAGTTGAGATCAACTAGAACTCTCCCACCAAGGAAGAGTTGCATCATAATTGGAAGAGTTGCATCCTAAGCAGTTCGTGTGATAATTTCCTGTGCGATTCTACTGGGAAGTAGGTCGTGGTTTTTTCACCTTTTAACCCATTTGTTTTCCACGTAAAATTGTTGTGTTCTTTATTTTCTACTATTGTTATTCAGCAAACTGTAGGAGTTGGAAGACATAGAAGAACCTGGTCCTTCTATAACTACTGCACGCGAAAATTGGTCACTACACAAATCATCCCCCTTCTTGTGTGGTATTGACATAGGTAAATAACAACTGGGTACATACTTCTCCAAGAAGATAGTGGAGAACTACTGCCAGGTAAGGGGTGTTGAACCAACAGCCCTACGCCTCTCAAAAGACTCCCACCAAGTGAAGGCAGCACCAGAAAACTAAAAAGTAGCAAATCAGACCCCATTGGTCTCCAAAATCCCAGTAGTACGCAACATCCTCCAATATTTATCCAGAAAACCCTTGGCATTCTCGCCTTCAGCACCACTAAATGTCGGAGGCTGTAGTCTACTAAACCTCTCCAGTCTACGCTACTCATCCTCTGGCATAGCTGGAACCACGAAGTCCCGAACTGGAGCAACCCGCAAGGCTGGAACCGCTTGTCTGATGGCCCTGAGTAACCTTCTCAGATGTCCGGGCAACTAGAGTCTAACTGCCTCCCCCGGCCTGAGAAGTAGCGGCAACTGCCTGAGCAAGGTGGTACACAAAGTCAAAATCTGAGCCAGGGTCTCCTGAGGACCCGGAATAACAATAGGCACTGCCGGTGCCTAAGCCTGTCTTGGTAGCCACACGGGCTGGCCCCTACCTCTACCACGGCCTCGACCCCCCACTGGTCTAGCTGGTGGCTGATCGCCCTGATCGGTAGCGCGAGTCCTCACCATCTATGAGAGAATGAAACAACAAAAGTTTAGATTTCCAGAATCACTCAAATGGCACGACATAACTCAAGAAAAATGAGATTGTTCCTAAGGGTTCTGCAGCCTCTTGAAGATAAGTACAGACGTCTCCGTACCGATCCGCAAGACTCTACTAAACCTGCTCATGATCGTTGAGTCCTATATAACCTATGCTCTGATACCAACTTGTCACGACCCCAAATCTTAAATCGGTCGTGATGGCACCTATCATGGAGCTAGGCTAGGCTAGCCAACCATTTTAGACAACCAACATATTTCATAATTTCCCAAAATTTAGCAGATTTTAAAACAACAAAATGAGATGAACAATTTATATACACTTCCCCAAGAACTGGAGTGAACTGTCATGAGCATCTAAGACTGAAAATACAACGTATAACATATTGTCTTACTACAACAAAATCCTGGAGTACAAAAGGTAAAAACTATGAACTGAGGAAAAAGAAAGGAGGTGAGCTGGGGACACTGAGCAGCTACCTCGATCCTCGAACAACTCCAAGCCCGTCCGGAAATCAGCTAGTGAGATGGTCTGGTACCTGGATCTGCACACATAGGTGCAGGGAGTAACGTGAGTACGCCAACTCAGTAAGTAATCAAAGTTACTAAAAACTTTTGTGTAGTGACGAGCAATTAAATCATGTAAAACCATATAATGAATGACAGTGGAAATGATTAAATCAATTCAGGAATCTACAATTCCACATATTTCATAAAACTCCAATTTCCATTAAAAAATCTCGTATAAAACATTTACCCAACATTTATTATCAGAGCTTAGTGGAAAGAAGAGAGAAAGTAGCATTTTCATAAAATATAAACCCCTCGGGCACAGTATCACTCACAATAAAGCCTCTCGGGCAAGCCTCTCAGTCACTCGTGACTCCATTATCATTATCACATGCTCTCACTTAAACACTCGTACTCAGCAAGTACCATGAATAAACACAACTGCTGCGGCAGGCAACCCGCTCCACTATATATATATACTGCTGCGGCGTGCAGCCCGATCCTTATGACATACGTTGTGGCGTGCAACCCGATCCATATAATAGTTGATTGTGCTCACTGGGGGTGTACAGAGTCCTGGAGGGGCTCCTTCAGCCCAAACGTTGTATTTGATGCGGCGTGCAGCCTGATCCAATATGTATATTACTGCGGCGTGCAGCCCAATCCATATATATAACATTTATTGTTGCGGCGTGCAGCCCGACCCATATGTAATATAATACATATATATATTGTTGCGGCGTGCAACTCGACCCATAACTATCCTCAAATACTCAGCTCTCGGCCTAACACATATATGTTGCTGCGGCATGTAGCCCGATCCATAACTATCCTCACATACTCGACTCTCGGCCGGACTCAGCCATCCTCACAAGCCACTTGGGCAAATCATCTCAACTCACAGGACTCAGCCCAAAATACTTTTCAGAGTTTTCAAAGAAGTGTGATAACAGTGAAAATAACATCAAGTAGGAAGCATGACTGAGTTCACAATGGTTCTATGAGTATAGTGGTAGAATAGTGTAAAAGTACCTCTGAGGTCTAAACATGTCGGCACAAGGCCCAAAACATGGCTCACAATCCATAAACAAGTAAAATTTTTTGAAACACAGGATATCATGAGGATTCAAATCGAATACGCGGCATAATAGTCGCTACGCGACGGACCAAGTCACAATCCCTATCAGTGCACGCCCCTACGCTCGTCACCTAGCATGTGCGTCACCTCATTTACCAATACAATACCAAATCATGGGGTGTCATCCCTCAGGTTTAGAGTTACAATTGTTACTTACATCAAAATAGCCCAAAAGCTACTCCGCGATGCGCTTGTCCCTCGAATTGGCTCCCTAATGCTCCGAATCTAACCAAAACCAGATTAACATCATCAATATACGCTTAAGGAACAAAACCCAATCAATAACTATCAATTTTAAAAAAAATCTCGAAATTCGGCCAAATCTGAGCCCCGGGTACTCGTCTCGGAATTCTATAAAATTTACATCACTAGAATCCTCATCCTCCCACGATTCTATACATAGCAAAAACACCACAATCGAACCACAATTGCCCACTCAAATCACAAAAAGAATTTCAAACTTTTTCCTCCCATTCTTCCCAACTTTTCTACTTTAATTCCTCAAATTTCAAGCCTAATCCATAACAAAATAATATAGAAACGGGTTTTTAATCCGGGAAACGTACTCCACTGAAGACCCTTGAATTCCTCCTTCAATTTGCTCTCAAACAAGCTCAACCCGCATGCAACAATGGAAGAAATGACTAAAATTTCGCGGAGGCACCTATTTATATTTTCTGACCAGTTAATCCGCACATGCGGACAATTCCTCGCACCTGCAGACTCGCACCTGCGAAATCCTACTAACAGTCTAAACTTCGCACATGTGATTCCTTTTCCGCACCTGTGTCTTCGCAGGTACGGCCCATGCTTTGCACCTGTGGATTCCTCTTGCCTGGCCTCTTTTCGCACCTGCGCAAGGACTTTCCCACCTGCGGCTCCCCATCTGCAGGTGCGGCCACACCAGTAAAACAACACCAATAGCTATTTGCTGCAAATTCCTAAGTCCGAACCTCCGCTAACCATATGAAATAAATCCCGAGCCCCTCGGGGCCCTATCCAAACATACCAACATGCCCCATAGCATCATTCAAATTTAGTCAGGCCTTCAAAACACCAAAAACAAAGCAAAAACACCAAAATTTCATCAAATTCAAGCCTATGAACTTTGAAACTTCTAAATTTCGCCATTGATGCCGAAACATACCAAAACCCATCCGATTGACCTGAAAATTTGCACACATATCCAAAATGACATTACAAACCTGTTCCAACTTCCGAAATTCTATTCCGACCCGATAGCCTATTTTTCACTGCCAACCGGAAATCACCAAAAACTAACTTTCACCAATTCAAGCCTAATTCTACACCGGTCATCAAAACTTTATACCGAACACACTCCTAAGTCCCAAATCACCTTACGAAGCTATCCGAGCCGTAAAATCCACGTTTCGAGGTCGTTTACCAGTAAGTCAACTCCCAGTTGACTTTTTCAACTATTAAGCTACTTTAAGAGACTAAGTGTCTCAATTCTCACCACGATCACTCCGAACCCGAACCAACCGAGCCAACACAACATAAATAGGCTAAGCAACATATGATAAAGCAGAAACGGGGCTAAGCTCATGGAACGACCGGCCGGGTCGTTATATGAAAATATTGTAATACTGTATATATAGATTATCTGCTCTCTTGACTGGAGGAAGATAATACTCAATTGAACATAATGTCCCGATAAGGGAGAATATTATAATTTATGAGACTAGGATAATGTATATAAATTCGGGAGTATGAACTTCTCTTTATGTCTCATTATCAAACACATGTAGTTATTGGATCATGCCAAATTTAAGAACGGTTTAGCCTAAACATACTTGAGATGATTCTCTTGACAATCCCTCTAACACATGTCAATGGAGACAACACGTAATGGAGGATCGCAGTAGGGAAAAATTCGCATGATATTCTTGAGAAATATTTTCTTTAGAGTTACGTTGCTAAGATTCTTAAGGAATTTTGCTCACTTAAATTCTTGAATTCTTGAATCCTTTGCGTGAATATGAATATCCGTTGCCTAAATCCTATTTTGATAACTTTTTCTTGAGTTAGAAAGGTGCTAGGTTTTAATGTAATGACTAAGCCATATATTAATTAAATGTACCACCTTTTCACTCAAATGCAAGAGTCATCATTTGGACAAGGCCTTATCATTTGGTCAAAAGACCTTAATTAACTGTCCACCAACTCCCTAATCAATTTATTAATTCCTACTAATCTAATATTTAACCAATTACCCACATAATTAAGAATTATCTTAAATTACTTAAAATACCACTCACTTTTAACACACTTCATACATATTACTATCATGGTCATGTGGTACATTGTATGTCATTATTCCATAAATACCGGGTATTATTGCGCGGACTGCATTTATCCTAAATTGCCAAATTTCGACGGAACTTATTTTCTTTGATTCGCTTCCCCTCTTACCTTCACGAATTTACTTATCACTTGTTTGAAAAAGCATAATACTTATAATCTCAAAATAATTTCCTTCCCGAATTTATATCAATTTAACGTATGAAAATGCGAGATATAACATCTCATTCCCGAGTTTTCATCAATTCATTATGGCATACTTTCACGTACGAAAATATGAGGTATAACATAATTATCCACAAACAAGTATCAATACACCAAATCCATCAAACCCTAAAGAGAACTACTACATGGATATGGAGTAATTCATCATAATAATGTTTATGTTAAGGGAAAACATAAAATGATCCAAACTCTTGTCTTGAATGAGGATTGAATGATGAAATCCTCGAGCTTTTGCTTCTCCACCTCCTCCTTGGCTTACATAGGTCTAAGATGTGTCAAAAGTCCATAAAATAATGTTTTTACATGTATTTATACAAAGTAGGGTCAGGACCAAACGGAAACACCTTCTCCCACGCGAAATAGGAAAATAACTCTGTAAAAATTGAATTGGGGCGCATGGGGCGACGCACCATGCGGGGCAGTAGTGAGGAAGTTCAGAGAGTTGATTTCTGATAGAGTGCATAAATTTGCATAGGTGCGGTGCCTCACACGCCGTGGCTATGGGACTTTCTCTGAGTACGGATTTTTCTTGCTTTTTAACCATCCCGACGTGGTTCTCGACCCCCGAATGCGTTCCCGAATTATTTCCTTGGGATTTTACATAGACTTTAAAGTTCCAAATCACTTGAATTCATTCTGTAACATCTTCATAGCTCGGACACACTCCTACAAAGCAGAAAACACACTATTAGTGCAAACTAGCGATTAACGCTCAAAATCAATTAAAGTGCAGTAAATTGGAGTGCAATAAGCAACTAAAATATGAGATTATAGGCTACCATAACTACGCGGTTGTGATAATTGAAATGCAATCGCGTAGAAGACATCACATTTCCCTCACCAGAGATCTATGGGTTCACAGAAAAGGGGATGCGAATGCGAAGAAGTAGAAGCCAGCCTATGCGATCGCGGACTGATCCATGCGAATGCGAAGAGGGAAAGGACCAACCCACAAAATAGCCTTTGCGATCACAGTTACACCTACACGATCGCAGAGAAGGACACCAGACATCAAAAACTAGAAACTCAAAAACCTGAAGAAATGGCCCGTAGCCCATTCGAAATACACTCGAGACACTCGGGACTCCCTCTGAATATACCAACATAATACAGTGTAACGACCCGGCCGGTCGTTCCGAGAGTAATAGCCTTGTTTCCCCTGTTTCGGTTTTATTATATGTGGTTCAACTTCATTATGTTGTGTTAGATTGGTTGGCTCGGGTTCAGAGCGATTTCTGGAGAGAAATGAGACACTTAGTCTCCTAACTTGGTTATATAGTTGAAAAAGTCAACTAACAGTTGACTTATTGGTAAATTACCTCGGGATGTAGATTTCATGGCTCGAATAGCTTCGTTAGGTGATTTGGGACTTAGGAGTGTGTTCGGAATATGGTTTTGATGACCTGTGTAGAATTAGGCTTGAAATGGCAAAAGTTAGTTTTTGGCGATTTCCGGTCGGTAGTGGAAAATAGGATATAGGGGTCGGAATGGAACTCCGAAAGTTGGAGCAGGTTCGTAGTGTAATTTTTGATATGTGTGCAAATTTTCAGGTCATTTGGACGTGTTGTGGTTGATTTTAGTATCATTGGCGAAATTTAGAAATCTCAAAGTTCATCGGCTTGAATCCGATGTGATCTTGGTGTTTTAGCGTTGTTTTGAAGGCTCGACTAAGTTCGAATGAGGTTGTGGGACTTGTTGGTATTTTTGGATGGGGTTCCAGGGGCTCGGGGTGATTTCGGATAGCCATCGGGGGATTTAAAGTTGGAAAATTGTAGTTGAAGCTGCTGGTGCTGGTGCTGGTGTTACCGCACCTGAGGATAGGGGACCGCAAGTGCGAGCCCGCAGAAGCGGACACAAGACCACAGATGCGGATTTTGGTGGGCAGGAAGAAGATCGTAGATGCAGAGCTGGGGCCGCACCTGCGGAGTCGCAGGTGTGAAAATTTGATCGCGAGTGCAGAAATGTGCATTTAAGTGATTTTTCGCAGGTGCGGGTCCACAGGTGCGGAAATCCCTGGGCAGAACATATAAATAGTACCCTTAGCGAATTTTGGTCATTCATCCACCATTTTTGCACGGGTTGGAAGCTTTTTGAAGGGTTTTGAAGAGGAAAATCGAAGGTTCTTCGTGGAGGTAAGACTTTTTGACTTAAAACTCGTTTATGTGTGATTTATGGATTGATTAGTGGTGAGATTTCTGGGAAATTAGTACAAAATTTGGGTAATTAGGGCTTGTAATTGAAGACCTTTAATTGGGGATTTGAGGAGCCATTTGAGGTCTGATTTTGAGATTCTTGGTATTTATAGACTCGTGGGAGGATGAGTATTCTTGTGATGTGATTTTTATCGACTTCCGAGACGTGAGTCCGGGGGTCGAGTTTGGCCAATTTCGGGATTTTTGGAATATATCGGTTAGTTTTGAGTGGGCTTTGTTCCCTTAGAGTATTTTGATCATATGAATCTATTTTTGAATAGATTCGGGGCATGCTGAGGCCTAGTCTAGGGGCAAAGGCATCGCGGAGTAGATTTTCGTCCGGTTTGAGGTAAGTAATGACTGTAAATCTTGTCCTGAGGGTATGGAACCCCGTACTTTGTATTTTCTCACTATTTTTGGAGTGGCGCACATGTTGGATGATGAGTGTGTGGCGTGCACTGATTGGGTATTTGGACTTGGTCCTTCCCGTGGCAACAGTTGAGTTGCGTATTTAGTTTTAAATCATATGTTAAATCGTGTTTTCAGACTATTATTATATTTGGGTTGTAAGCCATCTTTGGGGCCTTGTGCCGACTTGTTTAAACCCCTTGGGGACTTTTACTCCTATTCCTCACTGTGTGGACTTATGATTTACACTCAGTCATATTATGTTTAACTGATTTCGAAAGTCAGCCTTATTTACACCATTTTGAGATATAAAATGATGTTTTTGGGTCGAGTACCCCGTTTTACTGATAGCCCGAGTGGCTTTTTGAGAGTTTCTGACTGAGTGAGGCCGAGGGCCTAATTGTGAGGATATGATATGCCACGAGAAGGCTTGATATTAGCGCTTGGGCTATAGGAGCCCCTCTAGAGTCTGTACACACCCCCAGTGAGTGCAGGTGCCTACTGAGTGCGAGTGCCGACTGACGAGTGATCGGGAGGCATGGGTGACTATGAGGTTGCCCGAGGGGATGATTATGAATGATTGTGAGGTTGACCGAGGGGCTGATTATGGGTGACTGTGAGGTATGCCCGAGGGGCTAATTCTGAGTGATGTTATGCCCGAGGGGCAGTTTCTGTCACAACCCAAACCGATGGGCCGCAACGGGCACCCGGTACCTTACTCAACCGAGCACCAAAGTAACATATCTTTCTTATTACATCATCATATACACGTGACATACGAGCTTAATAGGCCAACATAATAATTTATAAACTCAAAACATAGGCCGACAAGGCCGTACAATCTTTCACGTACACGACATATGTCTACAAGCCTCTAAGAGTAGATAAATGTCGTAAAGGTTGGGAAAAGGTCCCCCCATACCAAACAATAAACGTCTAAATCATACCAACCAAACAAGCAACTCCGAAGCAAATGGAGCGCACCAACATCTTCCGCTGAGCTGATCGCCTACTTGGAGGGCTCTCGACCTGTCTATCGGGACCTGTGGGCATGAAACGCAGCGTCCCCAGGCAAAAGGGACGTCAGTACGAATAGTGTACCGAGTATGTAAGGCACATAAATAAGTACATAAGAGACATGGAAGAAGTATAGAGTACATGACTCAACCTGTAAGCCTGAATAACATTGTAAATCATAAATTACTTTTAGCATCATGCATATGCGTATTAATGTCATGTCGTGCATAGGTACATGTTTCATAACATCATCAACCTCTGAGGGCATCCCATCATTTCATATCGATCACTGTGGGCAAAATCATCATCGTATACCAGCTGATCAGGTGGTGGTGCATATATAACGCCATAACCTTTCCCAGATCCCATATACATATATATACATACATATATACGTGTATATAATGCCGTTTGAATATACATCCATATATACGCGTATATAACGCCGTTTGAACCATATTTCAGCCACTGTGGGCAACATCATCATCATATACCAGCTGATCAGGTGGTGGTGCTATAACGCCACAACCTTTTCCCATATCCCATATACATATATTTATATATATATACGCGTATATAACGCCGTTTGAACCATATTTCAGCCACTGTGGGCAACATCATCATCATATACCAGCTGATCAGGTGGTGGTGCTATAACGCCACAACCTTTTCCCATATCCCATATACATATATTTATATATATATACGCGTATATAACGCCATCTGGTCATGGGTCAATGTGCATATGTAAATGCATATGAAATATGTCAATAAAATCTCTCAGTACGTCATAAGGCCATTATGCCTCTGATTAATATCATGAAATAAACTTTACCAACATACGTATTTTCGGGACGCATGAACAGAAGATAATAATAATTCTTATGGGGAATCAAGAATATAGACACCCCTACTATTTTTATGAATAGAGTAATTTGTAGAAATTGTGTATTTGCTCGTTTCTTCAGTAATTTGGACCATGCCAAAAGAAAGAAGGGATAGCCTTAACATACCTGGAGGAGAGAAAATCCGTATGAAATGCAAAAAGAAATAGCGTTGCTATTGCAAAATCATCTTTGTTGAAACTCTTTCTCAAGAGATTCTAGAATTTACGTTACTACATATGTAATAGAAAGCTTGAAAGCTTAGCAGAAACTCTTCAAGAGATTAGAAAATGTTGCATCTTTGAAACTCTTTTTTTTCAAGAGATTTTAGATTTAACGTTACTAAGTATATATAATGGAAAGCTTTGAAATCTTGGCAGAAACTTTTCTTAAGAGATTAGGAATTATTGTTGAATTATGAAGCTATCTTTAAATTTTTTTGGGTAGGCCCCACATTCCATGCATGGTGTCACTTTTCTTTCTCAAAGTGTGACACATTTCCACTTAAACCAATAGTCATTAAATAGGTAATGAAGGCTTTCCACATTGAGGGGGGAGGGGGGGTTAAGTCTTATCCCAAGGTTATTAATTAATTACCCACTAATTTTTATTAACTTGCTAATTCCCCTATTAACATATAATCTACATAATAAACAATTATCTCAAATTACTTAAAATATTACTTACTTTTAATACACTTTACGTAGCCTACTATCGTGGTCATGGGGTACCTTGTATGGTACTAGTTTATAAATACCAGGTATTATGGCTCGAACCGTATTTTATTTCAAATCGACAACCTTCAACGAAACTCATTTTCTTTGATTCGTTCACCCTTTATCCTTCAGGACACTTACTTATCGCTTGTTATAAATAACATAAATGTATATAACCTCAAGATAGTCTCATCCCCGAGTCTATGTTGATTAATTGAAGGCGAAACCTTAACATACGAAAATGCAGGATGTAACATTTCATTTTCCGAGCTTCCATTTACTTATGACTTACATTCACGTACAAAAATATGGGTTGTAACATCATTCCCCCTTTTGGAACATTCGTCCTCGAATGTTGACTGATGCACTTATCATTTTTATAACTTATGCCTTCCCAATAATTTAGTACTCTCCTTGCCATCTAGGAAACTGTTCTGCGAATAATTCCAAAGGCCAGGGCATTGCCCCCTTTTGGCCTCTTTCTTAAACCATGACTTATGGTCGGAATCCTTCCAATCTCGTAACTGTTGTTACCTTCTATCATGCAGCATGTACGACTTTGACCTTATAAGTGCGCCTATGCGACTCTTCTCCCCTTTTTCCTCCAACTTTTGGACAATCTCTAGGCCTTATACTTTGTAAACATATACAGGGCTTGACAAGATGTCCTTTTGTCATCTATAGGTATACTGAAGTTCTTCGCTCAGTGCTTTGTTGAACTTATGGATATTGTTATACCTTATTTTATAGATCCGTTTATCCATCCGTATGACTTTACTGTCATAACTCTTACTTTGATTTATCATTACTGAAGGCTGCTACCAAACTCCAGGTTACTCTCGTTGCTTATCCTATATGTATAAATCTATGTCCTTTAATTCTCCCTCATTACTGTTCATCTTAAGAATGACTTCCTAATCTCATCTCATACTTTGCGACTTTTGTCCATCCATTGTTGATTTACCTTATGTGGGTAAATTAATCCCGTACAATTCATGAATCCATTTCTTCAAATTGTTACGTAATCGAAGGCCCAAACGTCATCCTTTATCTACCACAATTACACCCTTATTCTACTATCCAGGCTGCATTCCATCTCTTTTAAATGCTATTTATGATGAGTAACTCCTTTGAGTTTATTCAGGTTATACTGGGCTTTCTATAACTTCGAGAAATCATCAGCTCTCTTGTTTTCACGGGATTAATTTCGAGAACATATCCGTTTCTCGTCACCTTCTCACTCGCTCTTTTTTGTCCTTATTCCTGTCTTCCCAAAACTTTGTCGCTTTATCATACTTTAGCTTGCATCCTACATATATTTATTTATTCTACTCGCAACCTTCCTTCAACTTGCTTACATCATTAATTTCCTTATGTCATTCTGGAACATCAAGCGAGACATCACATCGTATCTAACTCTTATTTACTCTCTTAATTAGCCTCATCGATACCTAGAAACCATAGGTTGGAAGATATGCCACTAACGACGCCACTATCAATACTGAATCCCAGCGCTTCTAGCCTTCTATCCGAAGTATGGACTATTTACAACCTTATGCATTTGAGTATCTCATACGTTATTCACCTTTTATCTTATTTACCTTAAAATCTTGCATTATATCTTCTATTTCTTTCATGACCTCCCTTCCACATAGGTATGATTTCCGTCCCTAACTTGAAGTTCTATTATAATACTTGCATCTCTAGTGCATCCATAACCCGATGGGAGCTTTGTACTGACTTTTTATGAGGCTGGTACTTTTCTAACTGGCTTTATCGTAGGGCCGTTATAGAATATGGTTGGTGTACTTTCTCTCTTGTAACTCTGGTATTAAGAGCAATCCTGCAATGTTCTCAATCACGAGGTCTATAATTTTCTGGATTCAGTAATCAGACTCTTGATTTACTTAGTTGATGTAACTCTTTAGTTTCCTCTTTCCTCTGAACAACCTTTATGTAGGCTTCTTCTAATATGCGGCTCATGGTATTACTTTAGCCCTTCATGAGCGTTATGGAATATTCATGATACAATTTTCTAACAATTCAATCCTTTGACTATGCCCTGGCTCAATTCATTCTTTAACTTATACCAGAGTCTTCTATGGCCGTATGATTGTCAACAAATATGTTGCCAGGATAATGCTCCAAAATCTTGAGTGTATCCATAGCGTACTAACCCTGGATCTTTGATTAAATAATTCTTTCGTTTCATCTTAGCTTTCTTTCAACGGAAGCTATTACTTTTCCTGATCTTTCTACCACCTTTTTGCGTCCATACTTAGCTTATCTTAGTGCCCATATATATTGAAATTCCATACAACTCATATGATCTTGAATATCACTTCTGATTTTGCTCCTTGTTCATTAGCCACTGTAGGTGTCACTTTCTTAGGGAGTGCATACAATGTTGTTTTGAGACTGTTGTCATACGACCATTTCCTTTTTAGGTCGTTGTACTGAGGTTGAAGCCTTCTTTCTTATTTCCCCAGCTAGTCTTTCATCGTAGTACTTAGGGAAGACCCTCTGACTCTTGTAAATATGTGAGATTACATCGTATACTCGACACACCTTCTGATATCCTTCCTTGCCTATACTTATTCGTAGTTACTTATCTCCACGCCCTTGTGCTCGTATGGTTGTTTCTGAACTGATTTATTGATTTCCTTCCCAGTGACACTTTCTTTTATCCCAGTAACACTCATACGGTGTCTTTAGCTACCCCGAATCTTGTTTGAATATATCTCAAGTATTATAATGATATTCTTCGAGGCTGAACTCTCATGTTGGGTTCTACTTTGATTATCTCACACGATCTTATGACTCGTTTATAATCTCCTGTTTAGCCATAATTGGGATCTTCCTGACCAATTACTAACTACTCGTTGGCTCATTCTCATATTAATATTCCTTGTAATATTTCTTGGGTTATTTCTTTTGTCTTAACTTACGTCTCACACTAGCTCCTTATTTATTAATAACAACTCGGGCAGGAACCTTTACTACCTCTCCTTGATGTCGTGCTTGCGCAATATTCTTGAATCATAGCGTATCTGTAAGATTTGGATAAGTTCCATCTCATTCCTCTTTCATTTATCGCATTCTTCCTTAACCATTCCATAGTCACTAGAACCACTTAATTCTGGCTTGATGCCACATTACTCCATATTTCCCTCCTTTAGGGATGTACTAAAAACTGAAGCCACGAGGTTCTACCTATATATATTTCACCTCTTCATCTTTGGCGTCATTTCTCATAATCAATGATCCTTACTCTCCTTGCGGCAATTCTTCTATACCAAGGATGACAAATTCCCTTACTCGCGAGGGTGACACTTGGCGTAACTGGCACATATAGTCTCTTAAGCTTGAATTTTCTCACATTGCTTGCTCTAGGGAAGCGTCTCCCCGAATGACTATTCTCTGTATTCATCGTAAATCTTCTTCTGTGGTCCCTTCTATTACCGCTGGAACGAAATCTGAAATTTCCATGATGCCGAGTACTTCCCAATCATTCAGTCCCTAATTCATATTTAGTTTTATCTTGTTTGCCAGTCCATACTGATTTTTGTTACTCTGGGGATTAACTCTCCCCTCTGGTAGTCGCGTTGGAGTTACGAACTTATTTCTCGAAATGATGATATAACCTTATGGCCTATACTCTTTCTTCGTCTTAAGGCCCATCACCTTTCGTCTCTTACTTCACTTGACTATAGGTTCTGTAACACTCTACCGTTCTCATCCATGTATCACACCTTATTCATAATACTTCCTTATCTCTCTTCTCATTACTCTACTAATATTTCTGCATATCCTTTTTTTTGTGAAAACTTCAATACGACATTCTTTCGCTTTTAGCTTCCCTTTGCTCCATCCTATAGCTCTTTGGGTTGCTCAGCATCCTCGCTCTACTAAGGATGAGTGCCACACTTAGGGTAATATTTATCCCATCCAGGCTTTCAGTTCCTATCTTCTGAATGCTAGTATTCACATCTAATCGTAATATTCTAGGGTGCACCATCTGGGTGTCTCACAAGAAAATCTATTGGAACATTTGTAATACCCTTCGGAAATTCCAACAAAAGCAAACAATCCATTCACTATTTTGTGCCATTCTAACCCCATCCAGATTGTGATATCCCGTCCTCTTCTTAATCTACACTTGTTAACCCCCACAGGACATAACTGAAATGGGTGTGACCAATTGTACATACCCCTGTTACTGTTGAATATAACTCAACACGTATATGTTCCTCTGCCTCAATTATAAACGCTATTAATCTTCATTAACTGGGAGCCTCGTACCCTTCTTCATCTTGCTTCTTTTGCTTGTTGAAACTTGTATTTATCTTCTTAGTCTCTTATTGTCTTTCACCATAGAGGTGCATAGGCATTCTTGCCTTAAGGCTCCTTATCAAGAGGCTTGCACCTAGCGCTCTTGCGCCGAAGATGAACGGGGCTAAGTGATCCTGCCGAAGCTGTGGGATGTCAAAATACATCGACAGGGATATTTTAATTCCTTGTCCACTCTTTCCAGTATTTTCCGAAAAACAACAATTAGGAATAGAGAATATATATGAAAGAAAGGTCTAACTGTTGGAATCATTTTTTCCATTGCTATTTGATACATTTCGGTCATTCACATTAGTGAATTAGGTGAAAGTGCGGAAAGAGAGGGATTCGAACCCTCGGTAGAAGTACGCACATGTTCTGCTGAAGACCTCATACTTACTTATCATAAGCATGATACAAAATCGAGTTCCTCTAATTCAACACTTTCACAGCTATATCTCTTATCGATCATCTTTGTGAACATAGGCATCGTCTTATTACGAATAAAAATATAATTTCGAAATTTGAATTCTTATAAGTGAGCTCTACCACACGATCTAGAGTAAGAATAAAGAGTGACAATCCTAAATGCCTTGTAGCCTCCTATTTATAAGTGTGGTGCACGACACCCATAAACAAGACTCTACTAGACACGACTTGTAGATTCCCTAGGACAGAACTGCTCTGATACCACTTTTGTCCCGACCCAAACCGATGGGCCGGGACGGGCACCCGATACCTTACTCAACCGAGCACTAACGTAACATATCTTTCTTATTACATCATCATATACACGTGACATACGAGCCTAATAGGACAACATAATCATTTATAAACTCAAAACATAGGCCGACAAGGTCGTACAATCTTTAACGTACACGACATATGTCTACAAGTCTCTAAGAGTACATAAATGTCGTAAAAGTCGGGACAAAGTCCCGCCATACCAAACAATACACGTCTAAATCATACTATCCAAACAAGCGACTCCGAAGCAAATGGAGCGCACCAACATCTTCCGCTGAGCCGATAGCCTACTTGGAGGGCTCTCGACCTATCTATCGGGACCTGCGGGCATGAAACGCAGCTTCCCCAGGCAAAAGGGACGTCAGTACGAATAGTGTACCGAGTATGTAAGGCACATAAATAAGTACATAAGAGACATGGAAGAAATATAGAGTACATGACTCAACCTGTAAGCCTGAATAACATTGTAAATCATAAATTACTTTTAGCATCATGCATATGCGTATGAATGTCATGTCGTGCATAGGTACATGTTTCATAACATCATCAGCCTCTGAGGGCATCCCATCATTTCATATCGGCCACTGTGGGCAAAATCATCACCGTATACCAGCTGATCATGTGGTGGTGCGTATATAACGCCATAACCTTTCCCATATCCCATATACATATATATACATACATATATACATGTATATAACGCCATTTGAATATACATATATATATATACGCGTATATAACGCCGTTTGAACCATATTTCAGCCACTGTGGGCAACATCATCATCATATACCAGCTGATCAGGTGGTGGTGCGTATATAACGCCATAACCTTTTTCCATATCCCATATACATATATTTACATATATACGCGTATATAACGCCATCTGGTCATGGGTCAATGTGCATATGTAAATGCATGAAATGCATATGAAATATGTCAATAAAATCTCTCGATACGTCATAAGGCCATTATGCTTCTTATTAATATCATGAAATAAATACCAACATACGTATTTTCGGGACCCATGAATAGAAGATAATAATAATTCTCATGGGGAATCAAGAATATAGACTCCCCCTACTATTTCTATGAATAGAGTAATTTATAGAAATTGTGTATTTGCTCATTTCTTCAGTATAATTTGGACCATGGCAAAAGAAAGAAGGGATAGCCTTAACATACCTGGACGAGAGAAAATCCGTATGAAATGCTCAAAGTAATAGCGTTGCTATTGCAAGATCATCTTTGTTGAAATTCTTTCTCAAGAGATTTTAGAATTTACGTTACTATGTGTATGTAAATAGAAGCTTGAAAGCTTAGCAGAAACTCTTGAAGAGATTAGAAAATGTTACATCTTTGAAACTCTTTTTTTTTCAAGAGATTTTAGAGTTAACGTTACTAAGTATATGTAATGGAAAGCTTTGAAAGCTTGGCAGAAACTTTTCTTAAGAGATTAGGAATTATTGTTGAATTATGAAGCTATCTTTAAATTTTTTTGGGTAGGCCCCACATTCCATGGATGGTGTCACTTTTCTTTCTCAATGTGTGACACCTTTCCACTTAAACCAATAGTCATTAAATAGGTAATGAAGTCTTTCCACATTGGGGGGGGGGGGTTAAGTCTTATCCCAAGATTATTAATTGATTACCCACTAATTTTTATTAACTTGCTAATCCCCCTATTAACCAATTATCGACATAATAAAGAATTATCTCAAATTACTTAAAATACTACTCACTTTTAATACACTTTACGTAGCCTACTATCACGGTCATGGGGTACCTTGTATAGTACTAGTCCATAAATACCGGGTATTATGGCTCGAACCGTATTTTATTCCAAATCGATAACCTTCAACGAAACTCATTTTCTTTGATTTGTTTACCCTTTATCCTTCATGACACTTGCTTATCGCTTTTTATAAATAACATAAATGTGTATAACCTCAAGATAGTCTCATCCCCGAGTCTATGTTGATTAACTGAAGGCGAAACTTTAACATACAAAAATGCAGGATGTAACATTTCATTTTTCAAGCTTCCATCAATTTACTTATGACGTACATTCACGTACGAAAATATGGGGTGTAATAGTTTCTTATTCATGATTTTTCCCGAGGTGGCTACTTATGATTCATTTCTTTCTTTTTTACACTAACTTCTTTGACATTTTTCTGAAATTGTTGGAAATTACTCTTTTCAAAGGAATTTTACTGAAATTGGATTTTTTTTAGCGTGATGACTTAACGTATTCATTGTTGGAAAGAAAGACTCTGCTTATTGTGAAATGATGATTTGACTTTATGTGTTTCTTACTGCTCATACCTGATTTATTTTCATTAGTACTGAGTTGGCGTACTAACATTACTCCATGCACCTTGTGTGCAGATCCAGGTGCTAGGGCAGAGTGAGCTGTGTATCTGTTCCAGAAACTTCTCGGTGATTTTGCGAGGTAGTTGCATGCATCCGCAGCCCTGCTATCTCCTGCTTACTATTATAGAGTTTATTCTCTAGGGTTGTATATTTTCTGTAGATGCTTATGACCAGTGACTCCGGGATCTCGGGGTTGTATTTAATATTCGGTGTAGATTTATCTGTTTTAAAATAATTAAACGAAACCTTTATGGGTTATCACTTTAGTAATGATAAATGAAAGATTATTTACGATTTGAGTGTGGATTTGGATGGCCTAGTTCCATGATAGGCGCCATCACGACTGATTTAGTTTTGGGGTCATGACACACAGACCTGCTCGAGGTCTCAAATCACATCAAACAATGTCTAAACTATGAATCGCATCATGAATCGAACTTATGAATTTCCAAATATTATAACTTCCAAAACTCGCGCTGAAATATATCAAATCAACCTGGAACGATGTCAAATTTTACATACAAGTTCCAAATGACATAATGGAGCTATTACAACTCTTGGAATTGCCTGACGACCCCGATACCACTAAGGTCAACTCTCGATCAAACCTCTCAGCCTTCCAAAACTTCAACTTTTCAAATTTTCGCCGAAATGCTTCAAATTACCTTATGAACCTCCTAATCCAAATCCAGATGCATGTCTAAGTCAAAAATCACCATACGAAGATATTGGGATCATCAAAATGCCATTTCGGAGTCGTCTACATCGAAGTCAAAACTCTGGTCAACTCTTACCGCCTAGGCTTCTAAAACAAGAATCCTTCTTCCAAATCGACCCTGAATCATCCAATAACTTAACTCGGCCATACACGCAGGTCATAACACATAATACAAAGCCTCTCAAGACCTTATGTTGCAGAACATGGCGTCAATGATCAAAACAACCGGCTGGGTCGTTGCATCCTCCCCCTCTGAAACCAACGTTCGACCTCGAGCATGTCAAGACCCATTCTGAAGTCATCAAATCGCTGAGTGAACTTACCAAACCTACATCCACAGGTGATCCCATGTCACCGCAATCCATAGAGTCCAGACGACACCATTATAAATGAAAATTATTCCATTCACCCACACTGAAAACCTTAGGAACAAATATCTCACAATCCAATCATTCCCAAAAGACCCGATTTCCCACATCAACACACGATACCAACCTGCAATAACTTATGTCTACACAAGAAGGTACAATCACGCAATGTAACATATCACACATATGCCTTTAACAATAACTCTAGCCACAATAGCTGCACATAATCAAATCCAATACCGACAATTAGCCTCATATCCGTTAGAACCCTGTTTCAAACCTTCACAACACTGAAAATGATGCAAGAAACATGAAGACCTCATAAATATTCACCCGAATCAACAAGTCACACCTAACGTCACTGGGGCACACATCTCGCAAAGCTAAAACTCAATAAGCACAACACGAATATGACTGTATATGTAAGGAGAAACACACAAAAGAACTATCAAGCAAGTCTGACAGGCTCAACTCCCTATCAGTACCATACTACGAACCAATTACACAAGGGAGAATCAAAACATATGAATAAATCGCAAGGATTTCATCCTAATACAACTCCACCACGGCACGGAGCCTGGTTAAAACGCATCGAACCACATGACACCACGAGGGTCTCACCCTCAACTCTGGATCACAAGTAGAATACACATCATACCAATTGAAACCTTCCACTAATTAAATTCCGCCAACAAAAATCACCACACATACTTAACTCCCACACTAGTAGGAACATCTAAAACACAAATCTTAACCAACCATCCGGAAATAATATCAAAAATACCATAATGAGTAACAGAAATTCACGTCTAGTCTCATAGCTCTCAATAAAATTAAAACAACACGATAGACACGGTCTACCACTATAAATCTCCCAATATGGGTAAACACATAAGTAGAGTATAAAATCCTGAAACTCACCCATATGTGAAGTAAAATAGAAGGGCTCGCCCCAATAAGCAGAATCGGAACAAAAATATGAATGATGCTCCTCTATAACAAATTGAAACCATACAAGTACGACATCATCTAGTGCAACGGCCTCAACCCTACTGTAGAAAACACATCAACGGGTCAGGCCTCCCCCTCTTAGACACCCTCTACTCGCCTAGCCTGCACCCCAAGCTGGCGGTGCAGGGATATCAGCAACTAAAGTGGAACTCATAGCCTGATTACCCAGCTGTTACATATCTATCTGGAGCCTGGGACAATATCTCACTATGTGGCTGATATCTCAACACTCAAGCAACATCTCCTCTAACGTGTCTATGGAAGATGGCCGATATGGGTACCTTGAGACCCATGGTACCTAAAACACCGTCGAATACTAAAGTAGAAATAGAACTAGTTGATCCATAAAACCTCTACAATGTCATATCCTACCTCCAAATAGGACTAATAGATCTCTCCGGTATACGAGCCCTCTTAGCCTCCCTGTCCTCTCTCTCCTGGGACGTCATGACCAATCTCTCCTGGTCCCACATGCCCTCTAATCGGCAAGCGATCTCTACCACCTACTAAAATGGAACAGCCGACTCCCACTACCGAGCCATGCTAAATCAGATACCATGACTAAGTCCTCTAATGAACTTGCAGACTCACTCTCTAACTGTAGAAACTGTGCATGTTTGGACAATTCATTGAATATAACGGCATACTCTAACGGTGACATAGTGTCCTGGCGCAGCTTCTCAAACTCCACGCACTATGCATCCTGAATGGTCTGGGGAACAAACTCTCTCAAGAACATGCTCTGTAAACTTAACCCACAAAAGTGAAGTTGCATCGGCCAGACTACCCAACTCATACGCTCACCACCATTGATATGTTTCTCCCTTAATCTGGAACATAGTAAAAGAAACTTCACTTGTCTCCACAATACCCATAGCGCGTTGAATATGGTAGCACTCCCTTAGGAACCCATGTGCATCCTATGAAGCCAAATCACTGAATGTGGGAGGGTAATACTTCTTAAACCTCGCAAATCTATGTTGTTCTTCCTCATATGATATTTCCCTAACCACGGGAGAAACTGGAACATGTTGTGTCAGTATAACACCTGAAACCTGACCAAAGTGGGCTCGCTGCTCTAGGTACGGGCGGCGGGAGTCTGAGCTCCTCCCTCTATCTGTGACGTAGCTGATGCAACCGGAATCAACCCCGATTGAGCCAACGTACTGAACATGATCATGAACTGTGCTAAAGTCTCCTGAAGTCCGGGGGTAACAACAGGCGCCTTCGGTACCTGTCCCCCAACCGGAGCTACTGGCGGCTCCTTAACTGCTGCTCTAACGGGTGCTCTAGTTGTATCACGTTCTCCTCCTCGACCTCTACCTCTTCCCTGGTCCCTAGCAACACCGGTTTTAGGGGTGGCATTGTCGATAATTGCGGCTCGTATCCTCGGCATTTGTGAGAGAATGGAATCAAAAAATTTAAAACACCAATATCAACAAACTCGCACGATAGGAATGAATGAAGTGAAACAATCCTAATAGTTTCGTAGCCTCTCGAAGATAGTATTCGTGCCGATCGGCAAGACTTTACTAAACTCGCTTATGGCAGTGCCTATGAACTTAGAGCTCTCATACCAACTTGTCATGACCCCAATATCCCTCTGTAGTATGACGTGATGGCACCTAGTGTCTGAGGCTAGGTCAGCCTAACACATACTAAATTAATAGAAGAATTTAACCACCAAATGATAAATATGAGTTAGAAATCTTTATACGTAAATTATAATTCCCAAAACCGGTAGTTTAAGTCATAAGGTCTACTGAGTTTTGCTAGAAAATCCCTATACACAACTGTGTGAAATAGAGTGAAATAATATAAGTACAATATCAGAAAGTGACTTCGAGGCCTACGAATGTGACGACAGGTTTACCTTGAGTCTCCACAGCAATGTTCGACCAACCAACTAATAATCAACAACAATCGTGGCACCTAGATCTGCACAAAAATGTGCAGAAGCATAGTATGAGCACACCGCAGCGGTACCTTGTATCAAGACTAACCTTGGTGGTGTAGTGGTGAGGGACTGCCAAGACACCTACTGGACTAAACAACATGAACAAGTGTGAATGTGAAATAACAAAGAAAACAATATTAGTATAAAGTTAAGCATGAAAAGGAACACAAAACAATACTTGCAAAGATACACTAATAACAACAATATTTAACAGGAAGCAGTCAGATGATAATGTTGTAGAGTAAGTTGAACACATTCTAAGTCCGATAAACCCAAATAAAGGAAAACCAGCAACAACTTGATAAGAACAACTGCATTCACACCAATTCTTTTGAAACATTTCCACGAGGTACGACCTCATAATCACAACTCATGGGTCCCAATTCATGAACCCTAATCGCTTGGCATCTTGTGCCTAGATTACAACTCATAACCACACGGACGACTCACGAGCCAATAGAACAATCCTCACATAGAAGGCAAGTAGACAAGAGTACATATGATGGTCAATATTTTTAGGATTCATCTTCTAAAACCCATTTGAGTGAATTAATTGCGTGCTCACAAAGGAAGACACAATAGGGAATAATGGTCTCAACAAGAATAGCTCAACAAGGGGGAGATACTGTGTAGTAACGATTCCAAAAAAGTTCAATTCAATGATAAGAGGAATAACATGAATCAATGATTCCAAATAAGGATAAGTCAACAATGATAAGGGATAACAAAACTTTATTTAGGGTTGAGGAATTACGGAAAAGATTCAACATATTCAATCAAGGATAAGTCGACTATAGAAAAGATAATAATAACTTCAACTAATGATAGGCAATTACGGAGAAGATAATGATAAATTCAATTAAGGATAAAAACTACCGAAAGGATAGCATGGCAATAAAAGAGACAACAACTTCAGTTAAGGCACATAAGTGTTTAACCGGCAATAAGGGAAAAACATGAAGCAATTCATTCCAATTATGACACGTAAAGCTGAAGCGTAGTATGAGCACACCCCAGCGATACCTAGTAAGTATCAAGACTAACCTCGGTGGTGTAGTAATGAGGGACAATCAAGACACCTACGGGATTAAACAACCTGAACAAGTGAGAAGGTGAACTAACGGAGAAAACAATATTAATATAAATCTAAGCAGGATAAGGAACACAAAACAATACTTGAAAAGATACACTAATAACAACAATATTTAACAGGAAGTAGTTAGGTGATAATGTTGTAGAATAAGCAGAACACATTCTAAGTCCGATGAAACCAAATAAAGGAAAACCAACAACAACTCGATAAGAACAACTTCTTTCACACCGGTTCTTTTCAAGCATTTCCACTAGGTACTGAACCTCATAATCACAACTCACGGGTTCCAATTCATGAACCTTAATCGCGTAGCATCTTGTGCCCACATTACAACTCATAACTGCACGGACGACCCATGGCTAATAGAACAATCCTCACATAGAAAGCAAGTAAACAAGGGTACATATAATGTTCAATAACGTCAGGATTCATCTTCTAAACAACATTTGAATGAATTAATTACGCGCTAAAAAAGGAAGACACAATAGGGAATAATGATCTCAACAAAAATAGCTCAACAAGGGAGAGATAATGGGTAGCAATGATTCCATAAAAGTACAATTCAACGATAAGAGGAATAACATGAATCAATGATTCCAAATAAGGATAAGTCAATTATGATAAGGGATAACAGAACTTCATTTATGGTTGAGAAATTACGGAAGAGATTAAACAAATTCAATTAGGGATAAGCAGACTAAGGAAAAGATAATAATAACTCCAACTAATGATAGGTGATTATGGAGAAAAAAATGATAACTTCAGTCAAGGATAAAAAACTACGGAACAGGTAGAATGGCAATAAAAGAGGCAACAACTTCAGTTAAGGCACATAAGAGTTTAATCGAAAATAAGGATAAAACTTGAAGAAATTAATTCCAATTAAGACACGTAAAGGTGAATTGTAGTATGAGAACACCACAGTGATATCTAGTAAGTATCAAGACTAACCTTGGTGGTGTAGTGATGAGGGACAGTCAATACACCTACTGGACTAAACAACCTGAACAATTGTGAAAGTGAACTGATAGAGAAAACAATATCAATATAAAGCTAAGCATGAGAAGGAACACCAAACAATACTGGCAAAGATACACTAATAACAAAAATATTTAGTAGGAAGCTGTCAGGTGATAATGTTGTAGAATAAGATGAACACATTCTAAGTCCGATAAAACCAAATAAAGGAAAACCAACAACAACTCGACAAGAACAACTGCTATCGCACCAATTCTTGTCAAACATTTCCACAAGGTACGACCTCATAATCACAACTCACGGATCCCAATTCATGAACCCTAATCGCAGGGCATCTTGTGCCCATACTACAACTCATAACTGCATGGACGGCACGCGAGCCAATAGAACAATCCTCACATATAAGGCAAGTAGACATGATTACATATAATGGTCCATAACATCATGATCCATCTTCTAAAACCCATTTGTGTGAATTAATTACATGCTCACAAAGGAAGACACTATGGTTTCAACAAGAATAGCTCAACAAGGGAGAGATAATGTGTAGAAATGATTCCACAAAAGTACAATTCAACGATAAGATGAATAACATGAATCAATGATTCCATATAAGGATATGTACACAATGATAAGGGATAACAAAACATCATTTAGGGTCGATCAACTACGAAAAAGATTTAACAAATTCAATAAAGGATAAGCAGACTATGGAAAAGAAAATAATAACTTCAACTAATGATAGGCAATTATGAAGAAGATAATGATAACTTAATTCAAGGATAAAAACTACGGGAATGATAGCATTGAATTAAAAAGAGGTAACAACTTGAGTTAAGGCACATAAAAGTTTGTAAGTAGTAAATGGGGAATTTAACATGACAAAACACAACTTTATCTAGTGAACATAAGAATCTAAGAACCCTAAACTATCAAATTTCCACATATAAGCCCGAGCACGTACTCGTCACCTTGAGTACACGGCATTAACATTTCACAATTTTCACCAAAGACTCAAATCCTAAGAGTTAGTTCCCCCACGCAATGTTAACCAAGATGCTTACCTCAAAGAAGCTAGATCGTTACTCAAAAATGACCTTCTCGAGTGAAAGAACCTCAAGACAACTCAAATCCAGCCAAAATAACTTTAAATCATAAATAAAACTCATAGGAAAATTTTTTGGATAATAAAGCTTCAATCTTTACAAAAACTAAAAAGTCAACCCAAAATTCAACCCCCGGTCCCGCACCTCATAACCCGATAAAAGTCATAAAATCCAAACAGCCATTCCGATTTCAACCATACCAAAATTATCAATTTATGACATGAATTAGTCCTTCAAATCATCATTTTACACTTTAGAAGTTTTTAAAAAATTCCAAATTTTCCTCAACCCAAACCTCTAAATAAATGATAAAAATAACGATGGAATCATGAAAATTTTTTAATTCCGAGTGAAGAAGACTTACCCCAAAGATTTCCTTAAACAACCCTCTATAACGACCGAACCGGTTATTTTGAGCTCTACTGTGTCGTTCAGAGGTTTGAGGCCTTTAGTAGCTTCACTACATGTATTTGACTTGTACATCTGGTCAGAGTTGGATTTTGGGAAGTTCAAAGTTTATTCAGATGGAAAATTCAAATTTTGGAAACTTTAAGTTGGAAGAATTAAATAAGGTTTGATTTTTAGGTAAATGACCTCGGAATCAGGATTTAACGGTTCCAATACGTTCGTATGATGCTTTCGGACTTAGGAGTATGTTTAGGTTAATTATCGTGTCGCCCAGGAGAATTTCGACGCTTGTTATGAAGAGCTCGTATTTTGAAGTTGACTTTGGTGTCGTCGATGTCTGCTTGAGGTTTCGAGCCTTGAAATAGGCTCGTATCGTTATTTGTGACTTGTGCGTAAATTTTGGCATCATTCCGGAATGTTTAAGTATGAATCGGATGCGTTCGACGAAGTTTAAATGTTTGAAAGTTAAAAGAAAGGTTTCAATCGTTGATTCATAGTTATGATTTGAGTTCTCGACTAATTTTGTGTCATGTTTTCGGATGCGTTGGTATGGTGGGATGGGGGATCTGGGGGCCACAGGTGAGAATCAGATTGAAAATGAATTGAGTTTGGACTTGTAAGAAGTGCAAAGGTAGCTGAGATCTAGCGCAATCGCACCTGCGTGGAAAAGGCCGCAAGTACGACGTTGTGGTTGCAGAAGCGACATTTGGACTGAGCTAGGATGGTCACAGATGCAAGGATAATTCCGCATCTACGAGCCCGCATATGTGAAGAATGCTTTGCAGAAGCGGAATACAAGATTGGCAGCTGGAGTCGCAGAAGCGAAAGGTCTCCGCAGTTGCGAGTGCGCAAGAGCGGGGGTTGGACCGCATAAGCGGTCACGCAGGAGCGCAATTCGGTACACAGAAGCGGATTTACCTGGCTTGGATAGAACCGCTCCTGGATTTTTCCGCAGGTGCAGCTAATGGTCCACTGGTGCGAAAGTCGTTGGCAGTGGTGCTTTTAAATCGAGACTAAGCTCCCATTTCTCTCATCTTCTCTTGGGTTGGCCGAAGTTAAGGAGCTATTGTGAGTGGTTGTTCATCGAGCAACACAAGGTAAGTGATTCCCACTTATTGCAAGTTAAATATGCTACTTATTTATGAATTTAACATAGAAAATTCATGGAAATTGTGGGATTTTAAGAGGAAAACCTAGAATTGATAATTTTAGATTTTAACCATGATTTTTGAAATGGAATTAGGAATAAATTGTATATTTGAGTTCGTGGTGTTGTGGGTAATGATTATCTTCAAGAATTTTCGGAGTATGTTCACGTTGGTCCGAGGGTTGACATTGTTGACTTTTCTAGCGGAGTTGAAATTTATTATAAATTGATTATTATGAGTATTAGAGTATATTCTTATTGGTTTGCACATTTTTTGACTAGATTTGGATTGACGGGCATCAGTTTGAGGCGTTAGAGAAGCTTTGGAGCCGGTTGTGGAACTTCAAAGCGAGGTAAGTCTCCTGTCTAACCCTATGAGGGGGGAATTACCTCGTAAGTGTTATATTCCTAAGTTCTACATGTTGTGGGACCTACAGAAGTATGAGTTTACGAGTGTCCATGTGTTTGCTATAATTTCTGATTATGTCTAGGTAGACTTAGGTTCACGTCTCCTGTCTAACCCTGTGAGGGGGGAATTACCCCGTAAGTGTTATATTCCTAAGTTCTACATGTTGTGGGACCTACAAACGTATGAGTTTGCGAGTGTCCATGCGTTTGCTATAATTTCTGATTATGTCTAGGTAGACTTAGGTTCACGCCATGCTATAATTGTACTAATTGAGTTATCTGTGCTCGTTTAATTCCTTTATTTCGCGTTACAACTTTAGACTAGACTTAAATAGGGTGATAGGCTCGTTGTTTTAGAGATGTGACGAGGTACCTGATAATCTACAGAATAATTTGTGATTCCCTTATGAATTCCTCCCACGTTGTGTGTTTTCATTGCAAAGCTTTCCTTAAAGTTCCTAACTCACACGTGTATTCGTGAGTTGGGGAAAGGACCCTGATGTTCGGCAAAAAATACATATATTTAACCATTATTGCCTCATATTATAGCACCTTTAATCATCTCTTGAGTTTCAATTATATTACTTTGTGCTTAATATTATATTTTAACTTCGTAGGAATAAACCAGTGTGAAGATGAAGATATTTGGAGCAAAATTGAATAAAACACCAAAGAAATAAATAAAGAAAATTTACGCATATAAAAAGAGAGAAAATGGGGGGGGGGGGGGGGGGGGGGGGGCACATTTTGGTATTTGTCCCCCCTAGTGGAAGACAAAAGAAAAGGAACTAAAGCAAGGATAACGTAAAAAAGGTTACTGGTTTCAGTGCTAGGGCCAGCGTGACGCGCTGCCCTGGACACTGTGTTGCGTGGTATTTCCTAATTCGCTCGGGATAAGGTTATTTCGGTCCTACACGACCCCAACTCGTATAAAAGGAGTTCTAAACCTAACTTGGAGGAATTCTAACATACATTGAAGGAGAATTCATGTGGAGGAACACACACCACGCTTGGAGGAGACTTCTAACTAGTTTTTCTTCTCTTCTCTTCTTTTAATCTCATAATTTATTAGCTCTAGAGTTTTTGGTGTTGCATGAACGTTGTAGTTTGAAGCTTGAATTGTTCTTATTATTTCATCATATTAGTTTATTTATTCAATCTTGCGCTTAATTATTTGATTGCTTGATCACCAATTAAATACTATCTACGGATCTAGGATTGAACTTCGGAGAGGGAATTCTAGATTGCATATAAGATTGAGTAGAGCAAGATCTTGAACTCGAGCATAGGGAACGTATTTTCGGTTAGGATAGGGATATACCTAATCGCCTTGCTTGGTTACTATACGGGAATTATAAATGCATTCTTGTTAATCCTAATTCCCATAGGAATATAGGCATTAGGTTATCTTGAATAGGCGAGTAGTACTTCGGTAGAATTCTACGAGAAATATTAACCCTGTCAATCAGTAAACCAGATAAATTAATTAGACGATTTAGGTGGAAAACTCAACGGGATTTTTAGCTAGCCCATAGCTCTAGAATATCGTCTCTCATTGAATTCGTCTCTAATATTCGCCAATTTTTTTCTTTTAATTTCTGAGTTTGTTGCTCTAGATACCTAAGTTAAATATTCATACGTAAGGAATCACTTGAATAGATTAATTCTTTTGGTTTAATGTAGTTGATAGTTAATCACAAGTCCACGTGGGTACGAAATCTGGACTTACAATCCTATATTACTTGTCGACCACGTATACATGCGTGTGCGTTTGGGAGCAATAATGTCAGGATTCATCTTCTAAAATCCCATTTGTGTGAATTAATTACATGCTCACAAAGGAAGACACAATAAGGAATAATGGTCTCAATAAGAAATTCTCAACAAGGGACAGATAATGTGTAGCAATGATTATACAAAAGTACAATTCAACGATAAGAGGAATAACAGGAATCAATGATTCCATATAAGGATAAGTCAACAATGATAAGGGATAACGAAACTTCATTTAGGGTTGAGCAATTACGGAAGAGATTCAACAAATTCAATTAAGGATAAGCATACTATGGAAAAGATAATAATAACTTCAACTAATGATAGGTGATTACGGAGAAGATAATGATAACTTCATTCAAGGATAAAAAACTACGGAAAGGATATCATGGCAATAAAAGACGCAACAACTTCAGTTAAGACACATAAGAGTTTAATCGGCAATAAGGATAAAACTTGAAGCAATTAATTCCAATTAAGACACGTAAAGGTGAACTGTAGTATGAGCACGCCACAACGGTACCTAGTAAGTATCAAGACTAACCTCGGCGGTGTAGTGACGAGGAACAGTAAAAACACCTACTAGGCTAAACAACCTGAACAAGTGTGAAGGTGAACTAACAGAGAAAACAATATTAGTATAAATTTAAGCATGAGAAGGAACAGAAAACAATACCTGCAAAGATACACTAATAACAACAATATTTAACAGGAAGGAGTCAAGTGATAATGTTGTAGAGTAAGATGAACACATTCTAAGTCCGATAAAACCAAAAAAAGGAAAACCAGCAACAACTCGATAAGAACAACTGCTTTCACGCCAATTCTTTTGAAACATTTCCACGAGGTACGGCCTCATAGTCACAACTCACGGGTCCCAATTCATGAACACTAATCGCAGGACATTTTGTGCCTCCATTATAACTCATAACTGCATGGACGACTCACGAGCTATGTTCAATAATGGTCAATAATGTCATGATTCATGTTCTAAAATCCGTTTGAATGAATTAATTACGTGCTCACAAAGGAAGACATAATAGGGAATAATGTTCTCAACAAGAAAAGCTACACAGGGGAGAGAAAATGTGTAGCATTGATTCCATAAAAGTCAATTCAACGATAAGAGGGATAACATGAATCATTGATTCCATATAAGGATAAGTCAACAATGATAAGGGATAATAGAACTTCATTTAGGGTGGAGCAATTACGAAAATTATTCAACAAAATCAATTAAGGATAAGCAGACTATGGAAAATATAATAATCACTTCAACTAATGATATGCAATTATGGAGAAGATAATGATAACTTCATTCAAGGTTAGTTAAGATGCTTACCTCAATGAAGCTAGACCGTTACTCAAAAATGACCTTCTAGAGTGAAACAACCTCCGGACAGCTCAAATCTAGCCAAAATAACCTCAAATCAAAAATAAAACTCATAGGAAAATTTTTTGGATAATAAAGCTTCAATATTTAACAAAAACGAAGAAGTCAACCCAAAAGTTAATCCTTCGTCCTGCACCTCAGAACCCGATAAGATTCATAAAATTCAAACACCCATTTCGATACGAGTTAAACTGTACCAAAATTATCAATCTCCGACATCAATTCATCCTTTAAATCATCATTTTATATTTTAGAAGATTTTTACAAAATTCCACATTTTCCTCAACTCAAACCTCTAATAAATTATAAAAATAAAGATAGAATCATGAAACATTTTTAATTCCGAGTGAGGAAGACTTACCCCAATGATTTGCTTGAACAACCCTCTGTAACGACCGAACCAGTCATTTTGAGATCTAGCGCGTCGTTTCGAGGTTTGTGGCCTTTAGTATCTCCACTTCATGTATTTTTGTATGCATGGTCAGAGTTGGATTTTGGGAAGTTCAGAGTTGATTCGGATGGAAAATTCAAATTTTGGAAGATTTAAGTTGGAAGAATTGAATAAGGTTTGACTTTTGGGTAAACAACCTCGGAATCAGGATTTGAATGTTCCAATAGGTTTGTATGATGATTTCGGACTTGAGAGTATGTTTACGTTAAGTATCGTGTCGCCCAGGAGAACTTCAAGCAATTTTGAAGGTTTTAGAATTTCTTAAGTTTGATTTGAAGTGGACTTTAGTGTTATCGATGTCCGTTTAAGGTTCCGAGCCTTGGAATAGGTTCGTATTGTTATTTGTGACTTGGTAATGTATGGCATCATTCCGAAATGTTTAAGTATGAATCGGACGCGTTCGACAAAGTTTATTTGAAAGTTGAAAGAAAGGTTTCGATCATCGATTCGTAGTTATCATATTGTTTAGCATAATTTGAGGCCTCGACTAAGTTCGTGTCATATTTTTCGGATATGTTGGTATGAGGGGATTGGGAGTTCGGGGGCCTCAAGTGCGAATCAGATTGAAAACCGATTATGTTTGGACTTGGAAGAAGTGTTGAGGCGGCTGAGATCTAGTGCAATCGCACTGCGTGGAAAGAGTAGTAGGTACAACGTTGTGGTCGTAGAAGCAACATTTGGACTAAGCTAGGATGGCAGCAGATGCGAGGATAATTACATATCTGCAAGCCTGCATATGCGAAGAATGCTCCACAGAAGCGAAATGCGAGCTTGGAAGCTGGAGTCGCAGAAGCGGAAGGTCTTTGCAGTTGTGAGTGCGCAAAAGCGTGGGGTCCACAGCATAAGAGGTCACGCAGGAGCGGAATTTGGTATGCAGAAGTGGATTTTCCTGGCTTTGAGAGAACTGCTCCTTGATTTTGCTGCAGGTGCGGAGCCGCAGGTGCAGCTATTGGTCCGCTGGTGCGGAAGTCGTTTCGCAGTGGTGCTTTTCACTCGAGACTAAGCTCTCATTTTTCTCATTTTCTCTTGGGTTGGCCGAAGTTGAGGAGCTATTGTGAGGCGTTGTTCATCGAGCAACATGAGGTAAGTGATTCTCACTTATTGCAAGTTAAATATGCGAGTTATTTATGGATTTAACACAGAAAATTCATGGAAATTGTGGGATTTTAAGAGGAAAACCTATAATTGATAATTTTGGATTATGAGAATGATTTTGGAAATGGAACTAGTAATAAATTGTATATTTGAGTCCGTGGTGTTATGGGTAATGATTATCTTCAAGAATTTTTGGAATCTGGGCACGTGGGTCCGAGGGTTGACTTGGTTGACTTTTCGATCGGAGTTGGGAATGTTTATAAATTTATTAATTATTAGTATTAGAGTATATTCTTATTGGTTTTCACATTGTTTGACTAGCTTTTGATTGACGGGCATCGTTTTAAGGCGTTAGAGAAGCGTTGGAGCCGGTTGTGGAACTTTTGAGCAAGGTAAGTCTCCTGTCTAACCCTATGAGTGGGGGATTACCCCGTAAGTGTTGTATTCTTATGTGCTACATGTCGTGGGATCTACGGACATATGAGATTCAACAAATTCAATTAAGGATAAACAGACTATGGAAAAGATAATAATAACTTCAACTAATGATCGGTGATTACGGAGAAGATAATGATAACTTCATTCAAGACAAAAAACTACGGAAAGGAATGCATGGAAATAAAAGTGGCAACAACTTCAATTAAGGCACATAAGAGTTTAATCGGCAATAAGGATAAAACTTGAAGCGATTAATTCCAATTAAGACATGTAACGGTCAAGAGTAGTATGAGCACACCACAATGTTACCTAGTAAGTATCAAGACTAACCTCGGTTGTGTAATGACGAGGGACAATCAAGACACCTACCGAATTAAACAACCTGAACAAGTGTGAAGGTGAACTAACAGAGAAAACAATATTAATATAAAGCTAAGCATGAGAAGGAACACAAAACAATACTTGCAAAGATACATTAATAACAACAATATTTAACAGGAAGCCGTTAGGTGCTAATGTTGTAGAGTAAGTTGAACACACATTATAAGTCCGATAAAACCAAATAAAGGAAAACCAGCAACAACTCGATAAGAACAATTGCTTTCACACCAATTCTTTTCAAACATTTCTACAAGGTATGACCTCATAATCACAACTCACGGGTCCCAATTCATGAACCTTAATCGCAGGGCATCTTGTGCCCGCATTACAACTCATAACTGCACGGACGACTCACGTGCCAATACATTAATCCTCACATAGAAGGCAAGTAGACAAGAGTACATATAATGGTAAATAATGTCATGATTCATCTTCTAAAACCCATTTGGGTGAATTAATTATGTGCTCACAAAGGAAGACACAATAGGAAATAATGGTCTCAACAAGAATAGCTCAACAAGGGAGAGATAATGTGTAGCAATAATTCCACAAAAGTACAATTCAATGATAAGAGGAATAACATGAATTAACAATTCCATATAAAGAGAAGACAACAATGATAAGGGATAACAAAACTTCATTTAGGGTTGAGAAATATGGAAAAGATTCATCAAATTCAATTAAGGATAAGTAGACTATGGAAAAGATAATAATAACTTCAACTAATGATAGGCAATTATGGTGAAGATAATGATAACTTCATTCAAGGATAAACAACTACGAAAAGGATAGCATGACAATAAAAGAGGCAACAACTTGAGTTAAGGCACATAAGAGTTTAATCAGCAATAAGCGTAAAACATAAAGCAATTAATTCCAATTAAGACACGTAAAAGTGAAACTAGTAAATGGGGATTTAACATGACAAAATAACTTTATATCTAGTGAACATAAGAATCTAAGACTCCTAAACTGTCAAATTTCCACAAATAAGCTCGAGCACGTACTCATCACCTTGCCTACACGGCATTCACATATCACAATTATCACCAAAGACTCAAATCCTAAGAGGTAGTTCCCCCACACAAATTTAGGCAAGATGCTTACCTCAAAGAAGCTAGAATGTTACTCAAAAATGACCTGCTCGAGTGAAACAACCTCCGGACGTCTCAAATCTAGCCAAAATAACTTAAAATCATAAATAAAACTCATAGAAAACAATTTCGAATAATAAAGCTTCAACTTTAACAATAACTAAGAAGTCAACCCAAAAGTAAACCCCTAGTCCCGCACCTCAGAACCCGATAAAATTCATAATATCTGAACACCCATTCCGATACGAGTTCAACCGTACCAAAATTATCAATTTCTGACATCAATTCGTCCTTCAAATCATCATTTTACATTTTAGAAGATTTTTACAAAATTCCACATTTTCCTCAACTCAAATCTCTAAATAACTGATAAATAAAGATGGAATCATGAAACATTTTGAATTCCGAGTGAAGAAGACTTACCCTAATGATTTGCTTAAACAACCCTCTGTATCGACCGAACTGGTCATATTGAGCTCTAGCGCATCGTTCATAGGTTTGAGGCCTTTAGTAGCTTCACTACATGTATTTTGACTTGTACGCGTGGTCAGAGTTGGATTTTGTGAAATTTAAAATTGATTCGGATGGAAAATTCAAAATTTGGAAGCTTTAAGTTGGAAGAATTGAATAAGGATTGACTTTTGGGTAAATGATCTCGGAATCGGGGTTTAAAGTTTCCAATAGGTTTGTATGATGATTTCAGATTTGGGCGTATGTTTAGGTTAAGCATCGTGTCGCCCAGGAGAATTTCGACGCTTGATATGGAAAGTTGGCATTTTGAAGGTTTTAGAATTTCTTAAGTTTGATTTGAAGTGGACTTTGGTGTTCTCGATGTCCGTTTGAGGTTCCGATCCTTGGAATAGGTTTGAATCATTATTTGTGATTTGTACATAAAATTTGGCATCATTCCGGAATTTTTAAGTATGAATCAGACGCGTTCGACGAAGTTTATATTTATGAAAGTTGAAAGAAAGGTTTTGATCATCTATTCATTTCTATGATGTTGTTTAGCATTATTTGAGGCCTCGACTAAGCTCGTGTCATGTTTTTTTATATGCTGGTATGGCGGGATGGCGAATCCGGGGGCCCGGGGTGCGAATCAGATTGAAACCGGATTAAGTTTGGACTTGGAAGAAGTGTTGAGGCGGCTGAGATCCAGTGCAATTGCACCTGCATGGAAAGGATGTCGTGGTCGCAGAAGCAACATTTGGACTGAGCTAGGATGGCCGCAGATGCGAGGATAATTTCGCATCTACAAGCCCGCATATGCGAAGAATCCTCCGCAGAAGCGGAATGCGAGCTTGGCAGTTGGAGTCGCAAAAGCAGGAGGTCTCCGCAGTTGCGAATGCGCAGGAGCGAGGGGTGGAACGCATAAGAAGTCACGTACGAACGAATTTCTATACGCAGAAGCGGATTTTTCTGGCTTGGAGAAAACTGCTCCTAGATTTTTCTACAGGTGCGGAGCCGCAGGTTCAGCTAATAGTCTGCTAGCGCAAAAGTAGTTTGGCAGTGGTGATTTTAAATCAAGACTAAGCTCTCATTTCTCTCATTTTCTCTTCGGCTGGCCGAAGTTGAGGAGCTATTGTGGTGACCCAAAGGGGTCATCTTATGAATTAAGATATTATTTTGGGCTCATTAGCTTTAAAAAGACCAATTTTAATTACTTCAATTTGAGTGCGCAGTCCGGGCGTGAAACCGGAAAACGTTTATGTGAAAATATGAGAATAATAATTTTGAAATCTAAATTTAGGTTTTAGTTGACTCGGGTCAATATTTTGATTAAACGGACCCGGATTTGTACTCTGGCTATCCCGAGAGGTCCGCAGTAAAATATGGGAGTTAGGCGTATGCCCGCAATTGAATTCTAAGGTCCCTAGCTTTAGAAATCTATTTTTGAAGAAAATTATTTTGCTGGATTATTAAGGAAATAAAGAAATGAATTAATGTTTGAAATCGTGGTTATCGGGCCCGTATTTTGGTTCCGGAGCCCGGTACAGGTTTGTTATGATATTTAAGTCCTATCTGTGAAATTTGGTGAGAATCATAATTGATTTGACGTGATTCGGACAGTCGGTTGAGAAATAGTTAAATTGAAGTGTTCTTGAGAAAAATCATGAGTTTTGAGGTTGAATTTGTAGTTTAAAATGTTATTTTGTGATTTGATTGCACGAGCAAGTCTGTACGATATTTTTAGACTTGCGTGCATGTTTGGTTTGGAGCCCTGAGGGCTCGGGTCGGTTTCAGGTAGGCTATAAAGTGTTTAGAACTTAGAAATCTCAGCTGGTGCATCTGGTATGTCACCAGGCCTCTGATTTCGCAATTGCGAGATCAGGCTTCGCAAATGCGAACCTGGCAGGCCTGGGAAATGCGACACATTTTGTCGCAAATGCGACAAAGGCTTGGGAAGGCCATTCTCAAAAATGCGAGATTTATCTTCGCAAATGCGAAGATTGCCAGGATGACCAGAAGTCGTAAATGCGACATTTAAGTCGCAAATGCGAAGGCAACAATAATTTCAAAGTCAGATCGCATTTGTGATAATTGCAGCATGTTAAGTGGGATTTTAGACGGGATTTTCACCCATTTTTAAATTCTCTCAGACCCTAAACCTCCATAGGCGATTTTTCAAAGACTCAAACTTCTCCAAATCATAGGTAAGTGATTCCGAACTACTTTCTTTCAATCCTTTACAACTATTTACAAGATTTTAACCAAAAACCTAAAACTTTCATGGTAAAGTTTGTGATTTTTGGGCAAAACTTAGGAATTTCAAAACTTGGGAATTTAGACCTCGAATTGAGGTCGGATTCCAAAGCCAATTGTATATCCGGGCTCGGGGGAGAATGGGTAAACGGGTTTTGGTCCGAACCTCGAGTTTAGACCTAGCGGGCCTGGGGTCGATTTTTGTCTTTTGATAGGAGAACATAGTAAAACCATAGTTTTTCATTTAAGTTAATTCCTTTAGCCATAATTGATGATATTGAACCAATTATGATTAGACTCGAGCGGATTAGAGGCAATTTCTAAAGGAAAAGCTGTGATTGAGCAGTGAGTGACTTGTGAAATTGATGTAAGTGTTTGGTTTAACCTTGACTTAAGGAAATATGAATCCCCAACTTAAATTCTATGTAAAATTTCATGTGTGTGGTGTACAGGTGAGGTGACGAGTATCTATGCTATCACGACCCCAAATCCTAAGACGGCCGTGATGGTGCCTATCATGGAACTAGGCTAGCCAACCATTACACACTATCATAATATTTCATAATTAGCAGATTTTGAAACAACAAAATGAGACGAACAATTTATACATTTCCCCAAAACCTGGAGTCAACTGTCATGAGCATCTAAGACTATAAATACAATGTACAATGAGGTGACTTGCTACTACAAAATCCTGAAGTACAAAAGACAAAAACTATGAACTGAGGAAAGAAAAGGAGGTGAGCTGGGGATGCTGAGCAGCTACCTCGATCCTCGAACTACTCCAAGCACGTCCGAAAATCAACTAGTGAGATGGTCCAGTATCTGGATCTGTACACAGAGGTGCAGGGAGTAACGTGAGTACGCCAACTCAGTAAGTAATCCAAGTAACTAAAAACTTGAGTGTAGTGATTAGCATTTATAAATCATGTAAATCCATATAATGAATAACAGTGGAAATGAATAAATCAAGTCAGGAATCTACGTTCCGAATATTTCATAAAACTCCAGTTCCATTTAAAAATCTCGCATAAAATCATTTGTCTAACATTATCATCAGAGGCTCAGTGTAAAGGAGCGTGAAAAACAGTAGTTTCATAAAATATAAGCCCCTCGGGCACAATATCACTCACAATAAAGCCTCTCAGTCACTCGTGACTCCACTATCAATATCTCAAGCTCACACTACACACTCGTACTCAGCAAGTACCAGGAATATACACAACTGTTGTGGCAGGCAGCCCGATCCAACACACACACACACACATATAACATACGCTGCGGCATGCAACCCGATCCATATAATAGTCGACTGCGCTCACTGGGAGTGTAAAGACTCCTGGAGGGGCTCCTTCAGCCCAAGCGCTATATTTGCTGCGGTGTGCAGCCCGATCCAATATGTATATTGTTGCGGCGTGCAGCCCAATCCATATATAACATATATATTGAGGTGGCGTGCAGCCCGACCCATATATAATCTATTTTGCCCCAGCGTGCAACCCGATCCATATATATAACATATATATATTGTTGCGACATGCAACCCGACCCATGTATAATATATAACATATATATTGCTGCGGCATGTAGCCCGTCCCATAACTATCCTCACATGCTCGACTCTCGGCCTTACTCAGTCATCCTCAAAAGACACTCTGGCAATTCATCTCAACTCACGAGACTCATCCCAAAATACCTCTTAGAGTTTCAACAGTGCGATAATAGTGAGAATAACAACAAGTATGAGACATGACTGAGTTCGCAATTGTTCTTGTAAGGATAGAGTGAGAATAGTGTAAAAGTACCTCAGAGGGTCTATACAGGTCGGCACGAGGCCCCAAACGTGGCTCATAGACCATAAACAAGTATAAATTTCTGAAATACTGGATGTCATAAGGTTTCAAATCAAATACGCGGCTTAATAGTCGCTACGGGACGGACCAAGTCACAATCCCTATCAGTGCACGCGCACACGATCGTCACCTAGGATGTGTGTCACCTTATTTACCTAAACAATATCAAATACCGGGGTATCGTACCCTCAGGTTTAGAGTTACAATCGTTACTTACCTCAAAACAGCCCAAAAGCTACTCCGCGATGCTCTTACCCCTCGAATTGGCTCCCAAATACTCCGAATCTAACCAAAACCAGATTAACATCATCAATATACGCTAAAGGAACAAAACCCTATTGAAAGCTATCAATTTTAAGAACAATTCCCGAAATTGGCAAAAACCCTAGCCCCGGGCCCACGTTTCAGAATTCGATAAAAATCACAAAACTAGAATCCTCATTCCTTTACGAGTCTATCCATACCAAATTTACCAAAATCCGACCTCAATTGCCCACTCAAAACCCCAAAAGGATTTTTCCAATTTTTACTCCCATTTTCCCCAACTTTTCTACTTTAATTCCTCAAATTCCAAGACTAATCCGTCACAAAATAACATAGAAACGAGTTTTTAATCCGGGAAACTTACCTCTACGGAAGACTCTGGAATTCCTCCTTCAATTTGCTCCCAAACTAGCTCAACCCGCATGCAAAAATGGAAGAAATGCCAAATTTCGCGGAGGCACCTATTTATACTTCCTGTCTAGTTAATCCGCACCTGCGAACCATTCTTCGCACCTGCGGACCCGCACATGCGATCCCAAGTATGCACCTGCGAAAATCCACTAAAAGTCCAAGTCTCGCACCTACGGTGCCTCACCCGCACATGCAGCTTCGCAGGTGCGGCTCATGTCTCGCACCTGTGGCTTCCCCCAACCTGGCCTCTTTTCGCACCTGCGGCCATCGCATCTGCGGCCTCGCACCTGCGGCTCCACATCAGGTGCGGCCACACTAGCAAAATGACACCAGTAGTAATTTTTGCTGCAATTCCTAAGTCCAAACCTCCATTAACCATCCGAAATCAATCCCCGAGCCCCTCGGTGCCCCAACCAAACATACCAACACATCCCATAACCTCATTCAAACTTAATCGAGCCTCTGAAACACCAAAAACACTAAAATCACATCAAATTCAAGCCTATAAAACTTTTAAATTTCAACAATGATGCCGAAACCAACCAAAACACATCCGATTGACCTAAAAATTTGCACACATATCTAAAACGGCATTACAAACCTGCTCCACATGTCGAAATTCCATTCCGACCCCGATAGCCTATTTTTTTTCCTACCGACGCGAAATTGCCAAAAACTAACTTTCGCCAATTCAAGCCTAATTCTACACCGGACATCAAAACTTCATTCGGAACACACTTCTAAGTCCCAAATCACCTAACGAAGCTATCCGAGCCATTAAATCCGCAATTCTGAGGTCTTTTACCAATAAGTCAACTCCTAGTTACTTTTTCAACTATGAAGCTACTTTAAGAGACTAAGTGTCTCAGTTCTCACCACGACCACTCCGAGCCCGAACCAACCGACCCAACACAACAGAAACATGCTAAGCAACATATGATAAAGCAGAAATGGGGGAAACGGGGCTAATCTCACGAAACAACAGGTCGGGTCGTTACATCCTCCCCCTCTTAAACAAACATTCATCCTCGAACGGGTCTAGAAATATACCTGGAGTCTCGAATAAATGAGGATATCTGCTCCGCATCTCCCGCTCGGTCTCCCAGGTGGCATTCTCCACCGGCTGTCCTCTCCACTGAACCCTCACTGAAGCTATATCCTTAGACCTCAGCTTTCTGACCTGACGACCCAAAATAGCCGTTGGCTCTACCTCATATGACATATCACCCTCGAGTTGAACCGTGTTGAAGTCCAAAACATGAGACGGGTCACCAACAAACTTCCGGAGCATCGAAACATGGAACACTGGATGAACACTCTATAAACTGGGAGGCAAGGCAAGCCTATAAGCCACCTCCCCAATCCTTTGAAGCACCTCAAAAGGCCCAATAAACCGGGGACACAACTTTTCCCTCTTCCCGAACCTCATAACACCCTTCATGGGTGACACCTTCAGCAGCACTTTCTCCCAAACCATGAAAGACACATCCCAGACCTTCCGGTCCGCATATCTCTTATGTCTAGACTGCGTCGTGCGAAGCCGCTCCTGAATCAACTTCACCTTACCCAACGCATCCTGAACCAAGTCTGTGCCCAATAGCCTAGCCTCGCCCGGCTCAAACCAACCAACCGGAGATCTGCACCTCCTACCATATAAAGCCTCATACGGAGCCATCTAGATACTCGACTGATAACTATTATTATATGCAAACTCCGCGAGTGGAAGAAACTGGTCCCATGAAACCCCAAAATTAATGACACAGGCACGCAACATATCCTCCAAAAACTGAATAGTACGCTCTAACTGCCCGTCGGTCTGAGGATGAAATGTTATGCTCAACTCAACCTGAGTACCTAACTCCGTCTGCACGACCCTCCAAAATTGAGATGTGAACTGAGTACCTCTGTCAAAAATGATAGAAACTGGAACCCCATGCAATCGGACAATCTCCCTGATATAAATATCAGCTAACCGCTCCGAAGAATAAGTAGTACTAATAGGAATGAAGTGTGCGGACTTGATCAGCCGATCCACAATAACCCATATAGCATCAAACCTCCTCGAAGCCCGTGGGAGTCCAACTACTAAATCCATGGTGATTCGCTCCCACTTCCACTCCATAATATCTAATATCTGAAGCAATCCACCCGATCTCTTGTGCTCATACTTGACCTGCTAGCAGTTGAGACACCGAGCCACGAACTCAAAAATATCCCTCTTCATCCACCTCCACCAATAATGCTATCTCAGATCCTAATACATCTTTGCGGCACCCGAATGGATGGAATGCCGCGAACTATGGGCCTCAGCTAGAATCAAATATCGAAGTCCATCTACATTGGGCACGCAAATTCGGCCCTGCATCCTCATGACTCCATCATCACCAATAATCACATTCCTGCCATCACTGTGAAGGACCCTGTCCTGAAGAATGAGAAAGTGTGGATCATCAAACTGGCGTGCTCTAATCTGATCATAAAGAAGACTTGGAGGCTACACAAGCCAATACCTGCGGGGGCTCTAATAGATCCAATCTCACCAAGTGACCTGCTAAAGCCTGAACATCAAGTGCCAATGGCCGCTCTGCTACTGGAAGGTAGGCTAGACTCCCCAAACTCTCCGCTCTGTGAAAATAGTGAGGTCATAATCCTTGAAAAGCTCCAACCACCTCCTCTGACGCAAATTTAGATCCTTCTGCTTAAGCAGATACTGCAAACTACAGTGATCAGTGAAAATCTCACAATGCACTCCATATAAATAATGACGCCAATTCTTCAAGGCGTGTACAATAGCTGCTAGCTCTCGAGGCATCACAGTAAACTGTATAAGAACCTGAATGCGTTGGCAAAACCAACACCGGAGCTGTAGCCAAAGCTGACTAGAGCTTCTTAAAGCTCTCCTCACACGCCTCAGTCCACCGGAACTAAGCACCACTCTAGGTTAGTCTGTTCATAGGTGCTGGAATAGATGAAAATCCCTCTACGAATCGGCGATAGTACCCTGCCAAACCAAGCAAAATAAGAATCTCGGTAGCTGATGACGGTCTAGGCCAGCTCTACATCGCCTCTATGTTCTTTGGATCAACCTAAATACCCTCACTGGACACAACGTGCCCCAAGAATGCTACTCAATCAAGCAAGAACTCACTCTTCGAAAAGTTGGCATACAATCTCTTCTCTCTCAAGGTCTGAAGCACAACTCTAAAATATTGCTCATGATCCTCCCGAGATTAGGAATACACCAAGATATCATCAATAAATACGATGACGAAAGAATCCTGATAAGGCCGGAATACACTGTGCATCAAGTGCATAAAGGTTGCTAGGGCATTCGTCAGCCCGAATGACATAACCAGAAACTCATAATGACCATATCTAGTCCTGAAAGCAGTCTTTGGAATGTCTGGCCCCGATCTTCAACTGATGATTGCCGGAAAGCAAGTAAATCTTGGAAAATACCCTGGCACCCTGCAACTTATCAAACAAGTCATCTATACAAGGCAAGGGATACCGGTTCTTCACCGTAACTCTGTTCAGCTGCCGATAATCAATACACAAACGCATAGAACCATCATTCTTCTTTACAAACAACACTGGTACACCCCAAGGTGACACACTAGGCCGAATGAACCCCTTATCTTGGTGTTCCTGAAGCTGCTCCTTTAATTCCTTTAGATCCGCTGGTGCCATACGATAAGGTGGAATAGAAGAACCTCTCCACTCAACCCGCGGACATCCTGGCATAGCTAAGGTCACGGTCTTAGCGTGAAAATCAAGAACAACATGACACGGAGATAACCAATCCATGCCCAATATCACATCAAGATCGACCATGCTGAGCAACAGTAGGTCCACTCGGGTCTCTAGACCCCTAATTGATATCACACACGACCAATACACAGGGTCCACAACAACAGTATCACCCATCGGAGTCGACACATGAACAGATGTAAATAAAGACTGACGGGGCATATCAAGAATATGTAGAACCAGGGTCAAATAAAGCCAAAGCATCTCGGCGACAGACTGAGACAATACCTGCGATCACTGCATCGGAGGCCATAGCATCTGGCCTGGCTGGAAATGCATACATACGAACCTGACCTCCACCTTCTCGACCTCCCCCTCTAGGGCGGCCTCTAGCTGACTAACTACCACCCCTGGCTGCCTGGGTGGGTGGTGAACTAATTGGAGCTGGAGCCGAAGGCTGGCTCCTCAGCTGAGATGGGCCTCCAAGAAGATGAGGACACGGCCTCCTCATATGATATCGAACTCTCCACACTCATAACAACTCCCTGGAGCTGGAGACGGGGACTGAAAAGAACCTTTGGCACCAGAATGGCCACTAGGAGAACCATGCATAGAGGAACCCTGAACTGATGGTGCTCGAGCTGCACTCTGGGCTGGAAGAGCACCGAATGAAGAATGGCCTGGCTTAGAACCGCGGGGACCATTCCCCTAAGATGCACCACTAGAGGCTGGGCGGCCTGACCGAGGAGGCTTGAACGAACCTCTACTATGCTGAATCTGCCCCCTAGAAGGAGCACCACTAGAACCCGATCCACGAGGCCTCTTGGCCTCCCTCTCTACCCGCTCCTGGCGGCGCACCGACTCAATATCTCAAAAAATATCAACAACCTGCTCGAAGGTAGCAGCTGATACTCTCTCCCGAGTCATAAAAAGGCGGAGCTGATAAGTGAGGCCGTCCACAAACCTCCTAATCCTTTCCTTGTCAGTAGGGACCAACTCGGTGGCATGACGAGCCAACTCTAAAAATCGCATCTCATACTGCTCATTGAAAGCTCCCCCTGACACAACTGCTCAAAATGTATGCGTTGCTCCTCCCTGTGAGACTAGGGTACATATTTCTCCAAGAAGATAGTGGAGAACTGCTGCCAGGTGAGGGGTGCTGAATCAACAGGCTTACGCCTCTCAAAAGACTCCCACCAAGTGAAAGCAGCACCAGAAAACTGAAAAGTAGCAAACGAGACCCCACTGGTCTCCAGAATTCCAGCAGTACGAAGCATCCTCTAACACTTCTCTAGAAAACCATGGGCATCCTCGCCCTCAGTACCACTGAATGTCGGAGGCTGAAGTCTACTAAACCTCTCCAGCCTACGCTGCTCATCATCTGGCATAGCTGGAACCACGAAGTCCCAAACTGGAGCAACTGGTTGGGCTGGAACCGCCCCCGGTGTCTGATGGCCCTGAGTAACCTTCTCAGGTGTCCGGGAAACTGGAGTCTGACTGCCTCACCCGACTTGAGAAGTAGCGTCAACTGCCTGAGCAAGGGTGGTACATACCGTCAAGATCCGAGCCAAGGTCTCCTGAAGACCCGGAATAACAATAGGCATTGTCGGTGCCTCAGCCTATCCCGCTGGAGCATCTGCGGCGGGAACCTGATCCTGAATAGTAGGAGGATCAACTGGTACTGCCCTGGCTGCTGCACGGGTTGGCCCCTACCTTTACCACGGCCTCGACTACGGCCTCGACTTCTCGCCGGTCTAGCTGGTGGCTGATCGCCCTGATCGGTAGAGCGAGTCCTCACCATCTATGAGAGAATGAAACAACAGAAGTTTAGACTTCCAGAATCAACACAATGGCACGACATAATTCAAGAAAAAAAAATGAGATTGTCCCTAAGGGTTCTGCAGCCTCTCGAAGATAAGTACATACGTCTCCGTACCGTTCCGCAAGACTCTACTAAACCTGCTTATGACTATTGAGTCCTATGTAACCTAGGCTCTGATACCAACTTGTCACGACCCCAAATCCTAAGCCGGTCATGATGGCGCCTATCATGGAACTAAGCTAGCCAACCATTACAGACTATGATAATATTTCATAATTAGCAGATTTTAAAACAACAAAATGAGACGAACAATTTATACCTTTCCCCAAGGCCTGGAGTCAACTGTCATGAGAATCTAAGATTGTAGATACAATATACAATGAGGTGACTTGCTACTACAAAATTCTGAAGTACAAAAGACAACAAGTATGAACTGAGGAAAAGAAAGGAGGTGAGCTGGGGACGCTGAGCAGCTACCTCGATCCTCAAACTACTCCAAGCACGTCAGGAAATCAACTAGTGAGATGGTCCAGTACCTGGATCTACGCACAGAGGTGCAGGGAGTAACGTGAGTACGCCAACTCAGTAAGTAATCAAAGTAACTAAAAACTTGAGTGTAGTGACGAGCATTTATAAATCATGTAAATCCATATAATGAATAACAGTGGAAATGAATAAATCAAGTCAGGAATCTACATTTCGAATATTTCATAAAACTCCAGTTTCAATTTAAAAATCTCGCATAAAATCATTTGTCCAACATTATCATCAGAGGCTCAGTGTAAAGGAGAGTGAAAAAGTAGTTTCATAAAATATAAGCCCTCGAGCACAGTATCACTCACAATAAATCCTCTTGGGCAAGCCTCTTAGTCACTCGTGACTCCACTATAAGTATCTCATGCTCACACTAGACATTCGTACTCAGCAAGTACCAGGAATACACACAACTGCTGCGGCGGGCAGCCCGATCCAACACACATACACACACACACGCACATACATACATACATATATATATATATATATATATACATACATATATATATATATATATATATATA
>ML315527.1:60674-77822 GCA_005239505.1 Nicotiana paniculata
CGCTTGGGCTGAAGGAGCCCCTCCAGGAGTCTGTACACCCCCAATGAGCGCAGTCGACTATTATATGGATCGTGATGCACGCCGCAACGTATGTTATAATATATATATATATATATATTATAACATACGTTGCGGCGTGCATCACGATCCATATAATAGTCGACTGCGCTCATTGGGGGTGTACAGACTCCTGGAGGGGCTCCTTCAGCCCAAGCGCTATATTTGTTGCGGAGTGCAGCCCGATCCAATATGTATATTGATGCGGCGTACAGCCCGATCCAATATGTATATTGATGCGGTGTACAGCCCAAAAGCTACTCCGCGATGCTCTTGCCCCTCGAATTGGCTCCCAAATGCTCTGAATCTAACCAAAACCAGATTAACATCATCAATATATGCTAAAGGAACAAAACCTAATCAAAAGCTATAAATTTTAAGCACAATTCCCGAAAATGGCCAAACCCGAGCCCCACGCCCATATCTCGAAATTCGATAAAAGTCAAAAAACTAGAATCCTCATTCCCTTACGAGTCTACCCATACCAAATTTACTAAAATCCGACCTCAATTGCCCACTCAAAACACCAAAAGAATTTTTCTAAATATTCCTCCCATTTTCCCCAACTTTTATACTTTAATTCCTCAAATTCCAAGTCTAATCCGTCACAAAATAACATAGAAACGAGTTTTTAATCCAGGAAAAAATGCCAAAATTTCGCGGAGGCACCTATTTATACTTTCTGTCCAGTTAATCCGCACCTGCGGACCATTCTTCGCACCTGCGGTCCCAAGTGCGCACATGTGAAAATCCACTAAAAGTCCAATTCTCGCACCTGCGGATTCGCAGGTGCGGCCCATGTCTCGCAGCTGCGGGTTCCCCCAGCCTGGCCTCTTTTCGCATTTGTGCAATGACCTTCGCACCTGCGGCTCCCCATCTGCAGGTGAGACCACACCAGCAAAATGACACCAGCAGCAATTTTTGCTGCAATTCCTAAGTCCAAACATCCGTTAACCATCCGAAATCAATCTTGAGCCCATCAGGGCCCCAACCAAACGTACCAATATATCCCATAACCTCATTCGAACTTAATCGAGCCTTCTAAACACTAAAAACAACGCAATAACGCTAAAATCACATCAAATTCAAGCCTACGAACTTTGAAACATCTAAATATGTCCAATGATGTCGAAACAAACCAAAATACATCTGATTGACCTGAAAATTTGCACACATATCAAAAATGGCATTACGAATCTCCTCCAACTGGTAGAATTCCATTCCGACCTCGATAGCTTATTTTTTCATGCCGACCAGAAATCACCAAAAACTAACTTTCGCCAATTCAAGCCTAATTCTACATCGGACATCAAAACTTCATTCCGAACACACTCCTAAGTCCCAAATCACCTAATGAAGCTATCCGAACCATAAAATCCGCATTTTGAGGTCGTTTACCAATAAGTCAACTCTCAGTTGACTTTTTCAACTATTAAGCTACTTTAAGAGACTAAGTGTCTCAGTTCTCACCACGACCACTTCGAGCCCGAACCAACCGACCCAACACAACATAAACAAGATAAGAAATATATGATAAAGGAGAAATGGGGGAAACTAGGCTAATCTCACGAAACGATTGGTCGGGTCGTTATATATGCACCAGCAAATTATCTGTTTAGCATGTTCCCTTCCCCGTTTTCCAATTTATTTGATTCCTGGCTTAGTTTTTTCATGATTTTGATGCCTCCATGTCTATTTATTTTGCTTACTTGTTTGTTAGATATTGTTTCATTTATTTAGGAGTATCAGTTGTTCCTAACTTCATTGTGGTGTATTAATGGGTGAGATGGTGGTCAGTATTTCATGATACTTTTCGGTTGGTTCGCTGTGTAGTGATAATTGGTGAAATTTCTGAATAGTACAATTATGCTTATAATTGTTGAGACATAAATATTGTGAAAGGCTTTGACCAAAATTGTGAAATCTTTTTTTAAATAAAGAGATGTGATTGTCTGGTGGGAGCGGGTTGCACGCCGCAACAAGGAGTAATAAGGGAGGACAGGTGAGATCGGGTTACACGCCGCAACAGGAGAATAAGAGTGATATATATAGGGAGGAGCAATAAGAGTGGACAGGTGGGAGCGGGTTGCGCGCCGCAACAAGGAGCAGTAAGGGAGAACATTCATGTTTTACTGATTATATGATAAAGACTAGAAAACATACTATTTTATTCTATTGTTCCCATACTCTGCCTTTACCATTATATTAAATTGAAACTTGGAAATTTTCGTGAGGATTGGTTATAGTTGAGATCTGGAAAAGCTAACCGAGTTGTTTTATTAATTGTTGCAAGTTCCTGTTTAATTAGTTTATTATTCCCTTCTTGCTTTGTTATACATTATATCCAGGTTATGTTATAAATGCCTAGCAAGTATGGTGTTAGGATCCATCACGATCCCGAGGGGTGGGAATTTGGGTCGTGACATGTTGGTATCAGAGCTCCAGATTGCCTAGGTCTCACAATTCACGAACAAGCTTAATAGAGTCTAAGAGGTCGGTACGGAGACGTCTGTACTTATATCTCAGAGGCTATAAAGTTAGGAACAAACTCAATTTTTATTTCTACTCTATCATGCGATTCCTATTATCTCTAATACTAATTGAACTCTTCTATTCTCTCGCAGATGGCGAGAACACGTGCTTCCTCTTCCGATGACCAACAATTAGGTCCTCCAGCAACAGTAGCTCCTACTAGGGGCAGAGGCCGAGGAAGGGGTTGGACTCAGCCCATTTCTCAAACAATAGCCCCAACTACGGAGTCCCAGATAGAGATTGATGAGGGGGCTCCAGCTCAGATCGTTCCAGCGGGACCAACTCAGGTCCTAGAGGGGTTTATTTCTACCCCGGTGCTTCAGGACGCTTTGGTCCGATTAGTGAGCATTATGGAGAGTGTAGCCCATACTGGCGCACTCCCAGTGGGAGCACCCGTATCTTAGGCTGGAGTGGGGGTCCAGACTCCTACGACCCACACTCCTGATCAGACTACTCAACAGATTCAAACCCCAGCAGCCAATCCAGCTGGGGTAGTTCAGCTAGTTGCTGCAGCACCGCTTGTTTATGGAGCAACTATGTCCTCCGATGCTTTGTGGAAAATGGAGCTGGGGTAGGTCGGCGCTTTGAAGAACATTATCCTAGTTGAATATTCTTTTTCCTTTTTGGAGGCATTAGAGCAAGAAATCCTTGGGTTTGTAAGCATTCATGACACTTATTATTCCTAACTTTTTGTCATTTACTATGTGTAGCTAACTTTAAATACTAAGGTTGTGAACCCTAAATGGGTGTTATGTATTTGGGTATTTGCTATTGAATATATGCATAATGAGGTGTTGATGTTTATTTACTCTTCATTTCATAATTATTGTTAGTGGTTGCAAACATTAACTTATGCCATAAATTCTTTCTTAACTTGGAAAAGTGGGTTAGATTTGGTAAGAGTAAATATCAATAACTCAAAGCTTTAAACCTTGTTTAATAGAGTCACTTAAGAATAAGTTGATTTTATTTGGCAACAAGTGATTCGGGTTTTAGTGCAACTCTTTTAGATTTGGGAAAACTATAAAGAGAAAGTTCTACTCTATTATTGGAAAATATTGAGTAGACATTTAGAAATCAGTTGCATATCAAGAACTTCCCATTAGAAATATATCATATTAATACCCATTTGCATTACACTTCATCAAAGGGGACACAACCTTGGTCTACTTAATCCTATTAATTACAACTTAAATTAATTCTCATTGCCGTTGCATTTACTAAATTATTACACAACTAATCTTAACAAAAATGGAACATTCTAAATGGAACATTCTTTACAATTCCCGTTCACTAATGGAATGGAATTATGATTTGAGTTAAGAATCACACTATCAAAGTATTATTTTCACACCTATTCCCTGTGGGATTCGACCCCAACCTTGTTGGGTTATTATATTTGACTTCGACCGCTTTACACTATTTTAAAGTGTAATTTGAGCGTATCAAATTTTGGCGCCGTTGCCGGGGAATACGGTTTTGAAATTACTAGTTAGTGTGTACTTCACTTTATATCTGTTCTATTCCATCACAAGTTGCTTGTTTTGAATTGGTGTCCCAGGTCACAATGGCCGAGCTGTATGGAGAAGAAGAAAATCCTTTCGCCGATATTGAGGAATACATCGACGACTCCAATGCCATCCTTCCACCGGCAGTTGGTGCATCGACATTTAAGGTGGACCATGGAATAATATTGATGCTTAACGCAGAAGGATTATCTCACAACTCAACAGATGATGATCCTACGCAACACCTAAGAAACTTCTTGCGTGTGTGCGCCATGCACAAACAGACCAATGTGACGATGACGCTTTGAGGCTGCGGGTGTTCAAGTATTCCTTAGCGGGAGAAGCAAGGAAGTGGCTCCTCAATTTACCCCCTCACACCATCACTACATGGACAGAGCTTGTCCGAGCCTTTTTGTCAAAGTGGTTCCCGGATAGCAAGAAATCTGAGCTTAGAGACAAAATATTTTTCTTCAAGCAAATGCCCGGGGAGTACTTACACGAAGTGTGGGACTGTTTCAAGCTGTATCTTGTGAGATCACCAAACCATGGATTCCCGGAAAACATTTTGATGGAGAAATTTTACATGGGTCTAGACCAGCTCTCTCAGTCAATTGCAAAGAATGCCGCGGATGGGTCCTTTATGGACTAGTCATTTGCTAGGATTACTCAAATTTTAGACAAGATGGCTAAGCACAATCAAGCATGGCATTCGGAAGATACGAGCTGGGGAATTTCTTATGGCACTCCTTCTCTTGGAAACATGATCAAGGAGAATCAAGAAAGAGACCAAGTGATTGCAGGTCTTGCCACTAATGTTGATGTACTGACAAAGATGCTCAAGGAAAATCAAACGAAGAAAGTGCAGATGGTGGAAGACATGCAACCAATGGGTAATCAAGAGTGGGAAGAAGCAAATTATGTTCAAAACTCTCAGGGTAGTTACCGCCAACAAAACAATTGGAGGCCCAACCCGCAAGGGCAAGGCCAACAAAATTGGCGCAATGATCAAGGTGGCCAAGGATCTTGGAACAACAACAACAATTATCCCAATAGAAGCTCCAACCCTTATGTCCCACCGCAAGGGCAGTATCCCAACTCTTCACAATACAAGGAGGGGTTGTTAAGTGAATCAAAAATGGAAGGGATGCTAGAGCAGATTCTGCAAAATCAAGAGAAAAGTGATGCAACAATGAGGAACATGTCCGAGGTGGTGGGCTCAAACACTGCTTTGGTTCAAAAACTTGAATTGCAAATGAGAGATCTATCAAGAGAGCAAACTCCCAAGATAAAAGGCACACTTCCAAGTGACACGGTGGTTAACCCAAAAAGCGGCCCAGGGGGGTCGACATCTCATTGCATGGACATCACAATGAGAAGTGGTAAGGTGATTCAAGACGAAAGTGAGAAAGTGAGTGATGTTGAGAACAGTGATCAAGCAGAGGAAGCATGGAGTGAGTTGCCGGTAGTAGTGGGAGTTGAGGAAAACCCTCTAGAGGATGAGGTTCAAGGAGAGAAAAAAGGAAAGGCCGTGGAAAAGGCGAAGGAGACCCCTAAAGCTCCTCCACCAATTCCTAGGCCCAATCCTCCATTTCCTCAAAGGCTTGCACGGAGAGTGGATGACGGGAAGTTTGAAAACTTCTATGACATCTTGAAGCATTGTCGGTGAACATTCCATTCTTGGAAGCCTTCCAATAAATGTCGGGGTTCGCCAAGTACTTGAAGGAGCTGATGACAAAGAGAAGAACGACAAAGAATGAGGTGGTAAATTTGACTCACAGGGTTAGTTCAATAATTGCTACATCAACCGTGGAAAAGAAGGGAGACCCGGGAGCTTTTACTATCCCATGCACCATTGGATTGAGAAATTTCGCTATAGCACTTTGTGACAACGGTGCTAGTATAAATTTGATGCCTCTTTCTATTTACAAGCAAGTGGGACTGGGACTGACAAGACCAACTAGCATGCGTTTGCAAATGGCCGATCGAACCATAAAGAAACCCTTAGGCATAGTTGATGATGTTCTAGTGAAGGTGGGGAAGTTCTTTCTCCCAGTCAACTTTGTCATCTTGGACTGTGCGGTGGATAAGGAGATTCCTATCATTTTAGAAAGACCATTCCTCGCAACTGGAAAAGCATTAATGGATTCGGAAAGACATGAAATCAAATTCCGAGTGAATAATGAAGAATTTACATTCCAAGCAGGCAAGGGGTTGAAATTGCCAAGCGTATATGAGGGGATTTCGGTTATTGATGTTGTTGATGAGGTGGAAGATGCCGTTGTCATGAAAATGGAAGAAGAGGGCCTCGGCGAGGCATTGGCAGCAATTTGGAAAATTTTGATGATGAAAACATCGAGGGTTATGCAAAAATAGTCAATGCATTGGAAGGGCGTGGGTCCTATACATATGCACCAAAGAAGCTTTCCCTCGACCTACAGAATCGAATGACACCGCCCGCAAAGCCTTCATTCATGGAGCCACCACAACTTGAGCTCAAACCACTCCCATCGCACTTGAGGTATAAATTTCTTGGCTCTAATGATACTTTACCCGTAATCGTTTCTTCTTTGTTGAATGATGTGCAGGTTGATGCTTTGCTAATTGTCTTGCGGGAGCACCGACAAGCAATTGGATGGACAATAGCAGACATCCGAGGAATTCCCCCCCAGAATATGTGAACACAAAATCCAACTCGAAGAAGGGAGCAAAGCAAGCGTAGAGCATCAAAGAAGATTATATCCCTCTATGCAACAGGTAGTCAAGAAGGAGATAATCAAATGGTTGGACGTCGGGGTTGTCTACCCCATTGCGGATAGTCTGTGGGTCAGTCCAGTGCAATGTGTGCCTAAGAAAGGAGGCATGACGGTGATCCACAACGAAAAGAATGAACTTATCCCTAAGCGGACGATCACCGGATGGAGAGTGTGCATGGACTACCGGAAGCTTACAAATTCTACTTGCAAGGATCATTTCCCTATGCCTTCTATTGATCAAATGCTTGATCGGCTAGTGGGAAGATCCTTCTATTGCTTCCTCGATGTATATTCCGGCTACAACCAAATCAACATAGCTTTGGAAGATCAAGAGAAAACAACCTTCACTTGCCTGTATGGCACCTTTTCTTTCAGTCGAATGCCTTTTGGGTTGTGCAATGCCCCGGCCACGTTTCAACGATGTATGATGTCCATATTCTCCGATATGGCGGAGGATTTCTTGGAAGTCTTTATGGATGATTTCTCGGTGGTTGGTGATTCTGTTGAGCATTGCCTTGACAACCTTCGACAAGTACTAAAACGGTGTGAAGAAACCAATCTTGTGCTCAATTGGGAAAAATGTCACTTCATGGTTCATGAAGGGATTGTGATGGGGCACAAAATTTCTAGAAAGGGCATTGAAGTCGATCGGGCGAAGGTTGAGGTCATCTCCAAACTCCCTCCTCAAATTTCGGTGAAAGGCATCCAAAGCTTTCTCTTCATCAAAGACTTTTCAAAAATTGCAAACCCTATGTGCAAACTCCTTGAGAAAGACGCCAAGTTCTTGTTCAACAATGAATGCCTCAAAGCATTTGAGGAAAAGCTCACCACGACCCCTATTATTGTCACACCGGATTGGTCTCTACCCTTCGAGCTTATGTGTGACGCTAGTAGTGTAGCTATTGGAGAAGTTTTGGGTCAAAGGCACAACAAGGTTCTTCATCCTATCTACTATGAAAGCAAAACTCTCAACGGTGCCCAAATGAACTACACAGTGACAAAGCAAGAACTCCTTGCTGTCGTCTATGCTTTTGAGAAATTCCGGGCCTATCTTTTGGGGTCTAAAGTGATAGTCTTTACAGATCACGCTGATCTTCGCTATCTCATGGCGAAGAAAGATGCTAAGCCAAGGTTAATTTGATGGGTCCTTCTATTGCAAGAATTTGAATTCGAGGTCAAAGACCGGAAGGGCACAAAAAATCAAGTTGTGGACCATCTCTCCCGAATTGAAGAAAAGGGGCACACGGCAGATGACTTAGATATTGATGATGCTTTCCCTGATGAGCATATTCTGGCATTATCTTCCTCTTTAGCTCCTTGGTATGCCGATATTGCAAATTATGTGGTGAGTGAGCTGATCCCGGATGGCCTGGAGTCATACCAGAAGAAGAAGTTTTTGAGGGACTGCCGTTAATACTATTGGGAGGAGCCATTTCTGTTCCGCATTTGTGCGGACAACATTATTAGAAGATGTGTCCCAGAAGAAGAAGTGATGCCTATTCTAAAGGCATGTCATGACTCACCAGCGGGGGGGCCATCATGGAGGGAATCGGACGGCAGAAAAGTGCTTGAATGTGGATATTATTGGCCAACTCTCTTTCATGATGCAAATCCAAAGGTCAAAGCTTGTGATCAATGCCAACGTCAAGGGTCAATCTCCAAGAGTCATGAAATGCCAATGAACTTTGTATTGGAGGTTGAAATTTTTGATCTATGGGGCATCGATTTTATGGGGTCGTTTGTAAGTTCTTGTGGGATGAAATACATTCTTGTAGCTGTGGACTATGTGTCCAACTGGGTTGAAGCCGTTTCCTTGCCAAACAATGAGGCTAGGAGTGTAACCGCATTCTTGAAAAGAAACATATTCACTCGGTTCGGCACTCCTAGAGCAATTCTCAGTGACGGTGGTTCCCACTTTTGTAACAGGGCTTTCAATGGGCTATTGGAGAAGTATGGTGTAAAGCACAGGGTGGTGACACCTTATCATCCCCAGTCGAGTGGCCAAGTCGAAATCTCCAACCGGGAGATAAAGAGCATCCTGGCAAAAATAGTTAATGCAAACCGGACCGACTGGTCCAGGAAGCTGGATGATGCATTATGAGCCTACCGAACAACATACAAAACCCCGATAGATACTTCTCCATACATGCTAGTGTTCGGAAAAGCATGTCATCTACCCGTGGAGCTTGAGCACAAAGCCATGTGGGCACTCAAGAAGTTGAACCTGGATTGGAATGAAGCTGCAAATTTAAGGCTAAATCAACTCAATGAAATGGAGGAATTTCGTTTCCATGCTTATGAGAGTGCAGCTATGTACAAAGAGAGGATGAAGGTCGTCCATGACAAGAAGATCTTGAAACGAGAATTCCACACTGGTGACTTGGTGTTACTATTCAATTCCCAACTCAAACTCTTCCCGGACAAACTCAAATCTAAATGGTCTGGCCCTTTCAAAGTGGTGAATGTCTCTCCTTTTGGTGCGGAGGAACTAGCAACTGAGGACGGACTTCGTACGTTCAAGGTAAATGGCCAACGCATCAAAAACTACTTGGGCACCGATGGTGAGAAGCATGTGGTAGAGCAATTGGCTCTGAAGGATGGTCCTTGTCCCTCCGATGAATGACTCCAAGAGAGAACCAACTTCGTCGTGCCGCGACGTTAAATCAAGCGCTTCATGGGAGGCAACCCATGTGTGGTAACATTTATGTGTAGTAACATTTTTTTATTTTTTATTTTTCAATAAATGTGGCTTGTGAAGGAGTTTAACGAGTGTCATTGCATATAGTTCAAGCAATCGCAAAGGCCGAGTCGAATTGTTCATATTAAAAAAAAATGCCATTATGCGATGCATATGCGACAGCATTTCTGGTTTGCGATTCGCATTCAGATCGCAGACATCAACAGAATGTCTGGGAAATTGGATGGCCAAATATGCGATGCCAAGGTGCACTATGCGAACCGCATTACATTTATGCTATCGCATAGTACACCGCATTTTCACTCTCAGAATAGTTGTACTAAAATCACCGCATCTCCTCCTAGGTAAGCCCTCATATCTCTTTCTCCCATCTTCCCGTTCTTTAAAAAAAAAAAAAAAAAAAAGCGAAAGCGAAAAAAAAAGAAAGGAAAAGACCTAGATTGGGCAAAACAGAAATCGAAAGAGCAAAGAGCCTTATTTTGCGGATCCACTTATCTTCTACATCTATTCATCAGGTGTGTTCCTCTCTCCCCTTTTCTTGTGTTTTATTTCGTTTTGAATCATGGATTCCATAGTATCATTGTTGGGCTGAGGTGAAATCGTAAAGGGGAGGGGGAAGGGTAGAAATTTTGATTGGTAACTGGGCCTGGGAGGTTGTGAATTTTGAAAATCTGCCATTGTTAGGGCTAGAATGATGTACTTAAAGGATTTGCGGATCGCATTTCTAAAATGCGGACCGCATCTGTGTCGCANTAGGTAAGCCCTCATATCTCTCTCTCCCATCTTCCCGTTTAAAAAAAAAAAGCGGAAAAGGAAAAGACCCAGATTGGGCAAAACACAAATCGAAAGATCAAAGAGCCTTATTTTGCGGATCCACTTATCTTCTACATCTATTCATCAACAATGCCTCGTAAGCATACAATCGCTAAGAGAGCCTCCACAAGTAGGCATGCACCTCCACCCAAGCGTGCACGTCAGGCACCTCCATNGAAAATCTGCCATTGTTAGGGCTAGAATGATGTACTTAAAGGATTTGCGGATCGCATTTCTAAAATGCGGACCGCATCTGTGTCGCAAATCCTGCCCTAGGGCCTTTGGGAACGAAGATACATGTGACGCATATGCGATCGCATAGTCAATTTGCGGCTCGCAGATGCGTCGCACCCTTCAACAGAATGTTTCCCCAGCACACCTCCCTATATGCAACTTTTCTGCGGTCGCATAATCACCTTTGCGGTGACTTATGCGATCACATATTTGTTTCCAGTGTTCCCATCCACTTATGCGATGCATATGCGAACCGCATAGTGGTTATGCTATCGCACTAATGCTCCTGTTTTCCTAAGTTCGCTTATGCGGCTGGTTTGCGATCCGCATTCTGGTTATGCGATCGCATACCTCGTCGCATAGGCCAAATTTTCTGTCTTTTTATCTTTTCGTGATTTGTTTTTATTTTGTCCGCCCGTGCACTCACACGTAGTTTCTCTGTGCAGCAATGCCTTGTAAGCATACAATCGCTAAGAGAGACTCCACAAGTAGGCATGCACCTCCACCCAAGCGTGCACGTCAGGCACCTCCATCGGATATTGTCGAAAGTCCTTCCCAGTCTGATGAGGGGGGTAGTGAACCAGAGGTGAACTTGGAACCTAAGATACGGAGGAAACAGGGGGACGATTACCAGCTCCGCTTTCCACTGCCCCTATGTAGGGAGTTGTACCGGGAGGGTCTGACCACAAGAAAGATCTTACCCACAAAAAGGCTCAGTCTCAACGGCCTGAACGAGAAATATCCCCATATTCTACAGAACATCCGAACAAGAAAATGGGACTACTTTACTGAGCCCCTCGGAGAATACAACGAAACATGGTGAGAGAGTTTTATTCTTCTTATGCTGCTCTAGGAATGCCCATCACAAGAGGAACAAAATTTTCAGTGAGGCCGTGTTTGTCAGGGGGGTTGAAGTGGAGTGTCACCAGGCCGCCATCCATGCTAGGTATTTTTCAACATCGCGCCCAAGCACGAAAGAATACGAGGCCAAACTGGCCAACAAAGATGGAGAGCGTGCTTGGGTCGCCTCTGTTATTGCAAAAGGTACTCCGACCTGGATTTCTCCTAACCACAAGATCTACAAAGAAGATTTTTCGAGAGAAGGAAGATTCTGGCTTGCTTTTGTTTCATCTCGTCTGATCCCCACCAGAAACGAAACGCATATAAGCATTGAGAAGGCCATTCTCATTGTTTGCATTATGTCCGAGATCAATGTCGATGTGACCGACATTATTTTTCAAGAGATTGGGGTCCGAGCTTGGTAGAAGAAGACCTCATTTCCTTTCTCCTACCTCATCATTGCTCTGTGCTGAGCTGCTGAAGTCCCCCTTATGCCTTCATGTGACAAGGCAGCCAAGATTGATAAAGATATTGACATCACCCGTATCAGTGATGCGGCGTTCAGGGCCGCGGCATCTCCTTCAGCCCACCCAATGCCTACCCCTACAGAGGCAACGCCTTCAGAGCCCCAGCCTTCTATAGCAGAGCCATCCACCGGTGCCACTGCCTCACAACCTACTGCTATGCTGGCACTCCCTCAGCCGTTCCGTTGCCTGTTCTCATCCAGCTTGGTCTCCTAGCTCAGCATACAAATGCTAAGGTAGACAAGCTCCTAAGAGAACTTCCTAATCTGATCAGACAGTCCCTCACCCCCATTCAATCTTCAGTAACTACGCTTGAGGGTCTCCTTCACGGACTTGAGGCCCGCATTGAAAAGGTTGAGCAAGGTCAAGTTAGACTTTTGCCAGAGCTCCAGACCGATATGTCCACTTTGCAGAAGGAGCTCCACCTACTGCAGCACGTGGAGTTTGACTTTTCATCCCTCCTGCCCAAGGAAGGGCCACAGGGAGTTGGTACCTCCGAGCTGAGGCTAGGCTTTGATTTCTCTACGCTGCTGACGAACCCTGCCGCACCGATTATCCCTCCACCTTCAGCTCCTCCCGCACCTGTTGCTATACCTTCGCGAGAGGATCCCATACATTCTTCAGCATCCGAGGGGAGTCGTCCGAGGAGGACTCATCTTCGTCCGACGAGGAGCAGGGTCCTCAGGAAAAGGGAAAGGGGGTTGTCCTCCCTACAGTTGCAGGTCCGACAGAGGAGGCGCTCATTCAGCTTGCTATTCAACGTTCTCTAGAGGACACTGCTGCCCCAGCCTCAGTTCAGCCTTCAGCAGATGAGGGCAACAGCTCCCACACTCCAGTCATTCTTGTTGTTGAGCCTGCAGCAGATGCTCCTGTTTATGAGACAGTTGATATACCACAGACCCCCGTAGCGCTTAGCGCATCCCAGGGATCCCCTAACTCTGTCTTTACATTTCTTATGCATTGGGGACAATGCATATCTTCTTGTTCGGGGGTGGTTGTAAGTATTTTCTGTAACAACTTGGATAATATAGTACTTGCAATTTTGTTGTATGTATGAATAGTTTTGTTTCTGTTTTTATTTATGTACTATGTCTAAGTTGTTAGTAAACCAGCGTACATATTTCGTTTGTGATATTAATATGTCGAGTTTTTCTTCGCCGGGTTCTTTTTCAAGGGTGAAATAGTAGAACCATGGTGCTAGGAAGAAACATGTTGACCAGTTTAGTGTAAGTGTCTAGTCGCATGCATGTACATCTGTAAATAATCCATGCCCTTTATAAAAAAAAATGTAATATATATATATATATATCAACTCTGTGAACTTGAGGCTCGCCTTTTGACTCTATGTGTACTTCGAATTATACATGTAAATAATGAGAGTTTTGAGTCGGCTAGCCCTGACTCTTGAGCTAAAACGACGTTGAACTAAACAAGTCATGTGCCGTGTGTGTTAGATGTTTGTATCAATAATTCTTGTGCTTGCGTCCATCATCTAGAACTTTCCCGGTTGGTCTTTCAGTGCTAATGATAATTATGTTTTGTTGGAGAAATGACCTTAGGCATTCTTTGTGTATTCAATATAAACCCCCATTAGCCTTTGTAGCCACCATTGTACATATATTATCACTAATTACCCCATTTGAGCCTCGAACTTTTTCTTTGGTCACCTCAATGCTAACCTTCCCCTTTTTGAAAAATAATTCCTCTTTTGAACCCGTCCCTCCTTGAATATTGAGAATGAGGCAAAAAGCCTAAGTTGGGGGTGTAGTGTCAAAGTTGAAATTAGTAAGGTTTTCTTTTGAAATTATTCAAGCTTCAAAAAAAATAAAAAAAAAATAAATGTGTTTATGTAAATAAATATGGGAGCTTGAAGAAATTTAGCGAGGTGCCTAAAATGATTCTATGTTGGTAACTAGAGGCAAACTAGGCCATGTGGTTTGAATAGAAACAAAGTGCATCAAGAAAAGAAAAATGTGAGTAGTGTTCAAGGAGGGTGTAGCCATTGTCCCAAATGTGTATCCTACCTTTCCCTAAACCTACATTACAAGCTTATAAATCCCTTATGGGATCTCCAACCGAATATTCTTGAAAATGCTATGAATTAAAATAAGGGTAAGCCTATGGATGATGTGTTGTGACACTTGAAATTCATTGTGAGTGTGAGTTTTTAGGTAAATATGTCCCTTGTTTTCATTGTAAATATTGTGAGTTGGGTTTCTTTCTTCGTGGTGAGGGCACATGTACTGTGGTGTACAACAGTAGTTGAGTTCTTGAAGTCGGGAGCCGAGAAGTAACATTTTGTCAAATAGCTTGAGGCTCAAAGTTCACAAGTTGAGAAGTTTCTTTGTAAATATTACTAACTATTCACAACGGGTAATTGGATGAAATGCATGCTTGTAGTACTGACACTTAACACTGTCTGTGGTCATAGTTGTTTCCGGTCTTATAGTTAATGAATAAGTTAAGATAGAGTCTTTCTAGTTGCTTGAGGACAAGCAAGAGTTCAAGTTGGGGGTGTTGATGTGCCGGAGAATTTCGGCACATTTAATAATACCAAATTGCTTAAGATAGAGCTTGTTTCAAGTGCATTTACTCTTTTTTACTTATAGAATTATGATGTTTTGCAGTACATGAGCTAAACACTCAAGAACATGGAAAAGAGATCAAAGGAGATAAAAAGGGAAGAAATTAACATTATGCGATCGCATATTTGACAAGAGGATGTCACATAACTGACATGCGAATCGCATAATGCACTAAGGGATCGCAGACCTCAACAGAAAGATTGGCCAAATTCAAGAGCAAGAATGCGGTCGATTATGCAATCGCATAACGGACATGCGAGTCGCATAATTAACCGCAGAAATGCGATGCCAATCTGCGGTCGCATATCATCAATGCGAACCGCAAATCAACAATGCGAACCGCATATCATGTATGCGGTGATGACCTGGAAACTAGGGTTTTGAAACGCAAACGTAGAGTCTTAAAGGGGTATTTTTGTCCGTTTTGGCCCCGAATAAAGCCCACTATAAATAGATTTATTGAGATTTTGTGGGTCATGCTGGTTGGCGCTTTGAAGAACATTATCCTATTTGAATATTCTTTTCCTTTTTGGAGGCATTAGAGCAAGAAATCCTTGGGTTTGTAAGCATTCATGACACTTATTATTCCTAACTTTTTGTCATTTACTATGTGTAGCTAACTTTAAATACTAAGGTTGTGAACCCTAAATGGGTGTTATGTATTTGGGTATTTGCTATTGAATATATGCATAATGGGGTGTTGATGTTTACTTACTCTTCATTTCATAATTATTGTTAGTGATTGCAAACATTAACTTATGCCATAAATGCTTTCTTAACTTGGAAAAGTGGGTTAGATTTGGTAAGAGTAAATATCAATAACTCAAGGCTTTAAACCTTGTTTAATAGAGTCACTTAGGAATAAGTTGATTTTATTTGGCAACAAGTGATTCGGGTTTTAGTGCAACTCTTTTAGATTTCGGAAAACTATAAAGAGAAAGTTCTACTTTATTATTGGAAAATATTGAGTAGACATTTAGAAATCAGTTGCATATCAAGAACTTCCCATTAGAAATATATCATATTAATACCCATTTGCATTACACTTCATCAAAGGGGACACAACCTTGGTCTACTTAATCCTATTAATTACAACTTAAATTAATTCTCATTGCCGTTGCATTTACTAAATTATTACACAACTAATCTTAACAAAAATGGAACATTCTAAATGGAACATTCTTTACAATTCCCGTTCACTAATGGAATGGAATTATGATTTGAGTTAAGAATCACACTATCAAAGTATTATTTTCACACCTATTCCCTGTGGGATTCGACCCCAACCTTGTTGGGTTATTATATTTGACTTCGACCGCTTTACAATTTTAAAGTGTAATTTGAGCATATCAAATTTTGGCGCCGTTGCCGGGGAATACGGTTTTGAAATTCCATCACAAGTTGCTTGTTTTGAATTGGTGTCCCAGGTCACAATGGCCGAGCTGTATGGAGAAGAAGAAAATCCTTTCACCGATATTGAGGAATACATCGACGACTCCAATGCCATCCTTCCACTGGCAGTTGGTGCATCAACATTTAAGGTGGACCATGGAATAATATTGATGCTTAACGCAGAAGGATTATTTCACAACTCAACAGATGATGATCCTACGCAACACCTTGGTCTAACACGGCTCCGAGACATCCTAGTACACTTTTAAAAACCTTAGGCTCTGATACCAAGTTTGTCACGCCCCAAAACCGAGGGACGAGACCGGAGCCTAACCGGATGATCCCAGTCAAGCAAACCTGAATTGCCTTTCCTGTCCAATGCGTTACCCCGTATTTACAATATACATCATTCCACATGAGAAATTTAGAGTTTAAACATGAATCTACTTGAGTTCATTTCATCCTTTATCATTTCAACATTTGATAATCACAAAACATACCATAATTCCGAATCGGACCCCGATTACTAGTAAACACATTTACTGCCCAAAATACATATATGTACAACCCACATCATGTCTACGGATCCTCTAAGAGTACTAAGGGTTTTACACAATACTTGCCGGCAACAAGGCCCCAGCTATACCTTAAAAGATATAAAATATACAAAAGAGATGATATAGACTACACACAGCCCTGAGAGGAAATGGGGCTCACCAGAACTGCTAGAGAGATGAAGAGGAGGCACCACTAACGGCAAACCGATCTACCTTCTATAGAACCACCTACATCCATATAGAAGATGTAGTGCCCCCGGCAAAAGGGACGTTAGTACCATTGAATATTACTAGTATGTATAAACAAAGTTTATTCTAAGTAGAATCAAACAGTACACAATTAAAAAAATAGTCAGGGTAACCACACAAGTACCACACAGTATACAGAAGACCACAATGAAGATTTCACAGTTACTTGTTTCAATTGCTCATCTGTTGCGGCGTGCAACCCGATCCCACGTACATTCTCATCTCACCCTTATTACTTCATGTTGCGGCGCGCAACCCGATCCCACCGTACAATCACAGTTCACCCTTACTACCTCTCCACCCTTATTACTGCGTGTTACGGCATGCAACCCTATCCCACCTGACAATCACATTTCACAACAACAACCACCAACAATTATATCACAAGGATCTTTATCATGAAGAA
>MDKI01132840.1:0-52249 GCA_005239505.1 Nicotiana paniculata
CTGCATTAGATTGAACCACTGCTTCACTTGAGACCTGTTGCTCAACTGTCTTTGTTGCCAATACTTCAGGGTGAATCCTCCAACATTCCAACATATCATGTCCTTGTAACTTGCATTTTCTACAATACTTAGGTAGATAATCATATTTTATAGTTACCCATTCTGTTCTAACCTCACCTATAAGTTCATTCTCGATGTCCATACGAACCTTCTTAGGAAGATCTGCTAGGAGGTCGACTAACACTTTCACACGCGTACAACTAGGTCTTGTCTTGTTCACAGTAGCCATATCAAGGTGTAGTGGCTTGCCCACTGCTGAAGCTAATGAAAACAAACACTCCTTGACGAAAAAGGTCGACAAAAGATTGGGAAAAGAGATCCACGCCATCACCCTTGGTGTCTCCTCTCCTGCTATGAACTTCGAATCATACAATAGGGTTCTAAGTTGGAATTCCTGTCCAAACTTATCTTTCACATAATAGACACTTTTTAACGTAAAATCAATATAATCTTGCCACAATGTCAGTCGTACTAAAACATGCCTATCTCTAAGAAATCCGATATTACATTCACCCTTCCCCCCACCCCGCATAGGGATGATTCGACGTAATTCTTGCAATTCAGGCCAACCATAAGAAAATTTACATACCACTGCGTATTTCAATCCTTCAATAATATTCATACGTTCGACTTCTGATTCTGTAAACTTAACCATTGGTTGTTCTTGTAAGAAAGTGGCTCGTCTAAGAGGAATAGGATCAACAACTGCTGCATGATATTGCATGGCAGTGTTGTTCGAAGGCTTCACTGCTTTTGCGTAATTCATCTGCTGGGGATGGGATGGGTTGTGTGCTGTTGTGGGAGGTTGGGTCACGTTAGGGGGTGGTTGGGGAGGTAGCCCAGCCACAGGAGGTGGCTGGCCACTGGACGGAGAGGCCATGGACAGCCTCGCAAAGGCTGCTCGAGAAAATCCTCTCAACTAGGTTTTTTTTTTAGGGTTGAGAGCATTTCTTTTTTGAAATTTCTTTTGTAGCTAGTACCTCCACTCACTTGGGATCAGTTCTCACAACTATTTTTGGAGAAGTTTATTCCTTTTACTCTAAGAAAGGAGTACCGCAGCCAGTTTGAGCACCTCCAGCAGGGTAGCATGACTGTCACCTAGTACGAGACTAGATTTGTGGACCTATCTCGCCATGTAGTTATTTTGATCCCTACTAATAGGGAGAGGGTGAGGAGATTTAAAGATGACCTTACTTTCGGTATCAGATCACAGAGGGACAAAGAGACTAAGAATGATATTTCCTTTAATTGTGTTGAAGAGATTGCTAGACGGATCAAGAGGGTTCGTGGTCAGGGTAGAGACACGACATCTGAGAAGAGGACTCGTCATTTTAGTGGTCTCAGTGGTGCACCATTTGGAGTCAAGGGTTCATTTGGTAGAGGCCATCCTCATAGGCCAAGTCAGTCAACACTTCAAGTAGCACACAGTGCTTCCGGCAGTCGTGGTTCTTATGGAACCTGTCCGGAGTAGTCAATATTCAGCACACCTTCAACTCCTATTTTCGAACCACCGCTACAGAGTTACTATGATGGTCATTCGGGTCATCACAGATCATCTTAGACTTAGTAGTTAGGCCAGTCGCGAAGTTGCTTTGAGTGCGGCAACACATGTCATATCAGGAGGTACTTCCAAGATTGAGGAGCAGTAGACCACAACAGGGTACTCGTGCCATGATTTCGGCACCAGTTGATCCACCACCCGCTCAGCCAGCTAGAGGCGGGGTTCAAGCAGTTAGAGGTGGTGGTCAGGCCGTTAGAAGTAGAGGTCAGCCAGTTAGAGGCCGTCCGAGAGGCGAAGTTCAGAGTGGTGGGGCTCAACGCCGTTTTTATGCATTCTTAACTAGACCTGAGGCAGGGTGGTCAGATGCGGACATCACATGTATTATTCCAGTTTTCCATAGAGATGCATTAGATCTATTTGATCAGGGTTCCACTTATTCATATGTGTCATCCTAGTTTGCTTCATATTTGGATATGTCTCGTGATTTTTTGAGTTCTCCAGTTTATGTGTCTACGCCTGTTGGAGAATCTATTTTGGTAGCCGGGTATATCGTGCTTGTTTGATCACTATCGGGAGCTATGAGACTACGGTATACCTTCTACTTCTTAATATGATGGATTTTGACGTGATCTTACACATGGATTGGTTGTCACCTTATCACTCTATTTTGGACTGGACTGTCACGCCAAGACTGTGACATTAGCCATGCCGGGGTTTCCTCAATTAGAGTGGAGCGGGACTCCTGGCCATTTCACTATCAAGGTCATTTCATATGTGAAGGCTCGACATATGGTTAAGAATGGGTGCCTGGCATATTTGGCCTATATCTGTGATCCTAGTGCGGAGGTTCCTTCTATGGATACAATACCAGTTATGCACGAGTTCCCAAAGGTGTTTCCTATAGATTTTTTTGGGATGCCACCTGACAAAGATATCAATTTCTGCATTAACGTGGTTCCGGGCACTCAGCCCATTTCTACCCTACCATACCATATGGCCCTAGTTGCATTGAAAGAATTAAAGGAGTGAGTAGTTGCAAGATTTTCTTGATAAGGGATTCGTCAGACCTAGTGTCTTGCCTTGAGGTGCACCGGTGTTGTTTGTGAAGAAAAAAGATGGGATGATGAGGATGTATATAAACTACCGACAGTTGAACAAATTCACCATCAAGAACAAGTATTCGTTCCCAAGGATTGATGACTTATTTGATCAGGGTGCCAAGGTGTTTTTGAAGATTGACTTGAGATATGGTTACCATCAGTTGAAGATTAGGGCATCAGATGTCCCTAAGATAAATTTTCGGACTCGGTATTGTCACTACGAGTTCCTAGTGATGTCATTTGGCTTGACTAATGCCCAACAACCTTTATGGATTTGATTAACCGGGTATCCAAGCCCTATATGGATTCTTTTATTATGGTCTTCATTGATGAATTTTGGTTTACTCCCATCGTCGAGAGGAGCATGAGCAACATCTTTGGGATCGCACTTCAAACTCTGAGGGATCATCAGTTATATGCCAAGTTTTAAAAGTGTGAATTCTAGTTGGACTCGGATGCATTTTGGGCCATGTTGTATCTTCCGAGGGTATTAAGGTGGATGCTAAAAAGATTGAAGCAGTTCAGAACTGGCCTAGACCTGTTTCAGCTACAGAGATTTAGAGCTTCTTGGGTTTGGTGGGTTATTATTAGCTGTTCGTTTATGGGTTATCATCTATCTCAACCCTGTTGACCAAGTTGGCCCATAAGGGTGCTCTTTTCAGGTGGTCCGATGAGTGTGAGTCAAGCTTTTAGAAGCTCAAGACTGCATTGACTACAACCCTAGTGTTGGTATTAGCTATAGGTTTGAGATCTTACACCGTGTATTTTGATGAATCATGTATTAGGCTTGGAGCGGTATGATGCAGGATAGTAGGGTGATTGCCTACGTGTCTCGGCAGTTGAAGGTTCATGAGAAGAATTACCCTGTGTATGATTTAGAGTTGGTAGGAATTGTTCACGAAGATTTGGAGGCGCTATCTATATGGAATTCGATGTGAGGTGTATACCGACCATCGAAGTCTCCAGAACCCGTTCAAGGAGAAAGACCTTAATTTGCGGCAGCAGAGATGGTTAGAGTTGTTGAAAGACTATGATATCGCCATATTTCATCCGAGGAAGGATAATGTAGTGGCCGATGCATTGAGTAGGAATACTAAGAGCATGTGTAGTTTGGCATATTTACCGGTAGTGGAGAGGCCCCTAGCTATGGTGTTCGGGACTTAGCCAATCATTTTGTGAGATAGGATGTTTTAGAGACTAGTTGTGTTCTTGCTTGTGTTTAGCATAGTATTCGTTGTTGGAGCGTATCAAGGCTCGCGAGTTTTATGATCTTCATTTGTTGGTGTTGAAAACCACGGTGCAGCGGAGTGGTGCTAAATAGGGTGTGATTGGTGTTATGCGGCTTCAATGTCGGATTTGTGTTCCAAATGCTGATGGTATTATCAGAAGTTTGCGTTTTGAAGGTTTCAAAATTTTCTACGTTTGACTTAGAGTGTACTTTGGTGTTATCGAACTTCGGGCAGTGTTTCAGGACCTTGGATAGGTTCTTTTTATTGCTTGGAACTTGTGCGTGAAGTTTGGTCGTGATCCGGAATATCTAAGTGCGATTCAGACGCGTTCGACAAAGTTTGTATGTTTGAAAGTTAAGAAAATGTTTTGATCGTCGATTCGTGGTTTTGATGTTATCCTTGGTGTTTAGAGACTTTGGACGAGTTTGGATAAGGTATTTTGAACGGCTTCTATGATTGGACGGGGTCCCGAGGACCTCAGGTGTGTTTAGTGATGGTTTCAGACCAAGTTTGGGTGCTTTGCTACTATTGGTGCCGGTTTCTAGTTTTGTCCTTCATGAACGCGGCGGGAAGTTGACAAGCGCAAAACATAACACAAAATTATTGCTCTCTAGTCAAAGATATTATAGATTAATTATCATCTCCACGTGGACTAGATTTAAACAATGTTCAAATAATCTCTGAGTGATTACTATCCAGAAAAATTAACACTTGATTTGATGACTGTTAGTACTAAAAATTAAACAAATAACAATTGACCACAAAAGATAGCAGATGAGTAAGGAAGAAATATCAATGAGGGGAGTAAGGATATTTGATTAGATAGGTTCCAGATAACTGACTCGGGATCCAATTCTTGAATTAATTCACTCTATAATACGGTTGATTCTCACGAATTTAACCGATAATCAGATTACACTTGAAGTTAATTCCTCTTGCGATTAAACGTTAATTTCAGTAATTAATCCAATTAAAGCATGGTAAACAATTGCAACAATAAAATGATGGTTGTGATCTAAAGGGTCACTTCTCACGAATATTCCCGTATTTTCTAGTTCGATTAACAATTCAAGAGGCTCTTTCAATTACCTAATTGAATCACGAATTTAAACTAGAGCATAAGATGTGAAGAAATTCAATATCAAACTCCTCTTTCGATTAATCAAAATAATAATTAACTCCACAATACAAACTAAAGCTCTATCAATTAGTTCTAACAATTATCAAGAATTGAATCCCTATTCAAGTTATCGAAACACCGTATCTGTCAACATCCTAATGGAATTTACTCCATAGCAATGGAGTAAGACATCTCAATAAGGTTCAGAAATAAAGAAAACATTAATATTAATGATTCGATACGAACTCTCGTATTGCACCGATCGCAGGCCGAAATATTCATGAATTCTAGAGTCTTCTTGCCTTGGTTGGTTATCCAATCTTTTGTAGGTCAAAAGTCCCATCAAAATCGTGTTTTTGGTGTATTTATACCGTGTAGAAACAAACATGGACGAAGCTACCCTTTCCAAGCCGAAATAGGAAACTACTCTGCGATTTTTGTACATCCACGGCGTGCGCCGCACGCCAGAGTGTCATTTTCTCAGAGTGAAATTGTTTCATCCTCTTTTGACATCCAGACTTGGTATACGACCCCCAAACACAATCCCAACTTAATTTATTGGGCTTTTACTCACACTTCAAAGCTCCAAATTGATTGATTCAACTCCAAATTAACTTTTTAGCTCGGAATCATTTCCTGCAAGGCATAAAACACGTAAAGTGTAATTCGTTATCAGATAAGTCCAAACACACATAAAATGCAGTAATTAGAGTGCAATACTACGGCTAAAACACGAGTTTCTAGCCTACCATCACCACCCGCACTTAGACCATTGCTCGTCCTTGAGAAATCAAACTACACTTCACATAGGGACGGACTTTCCATCAAACAACCTCCCTAACACACCATGTCAAGATAATTTAAAATAGACTAAAAACCATGTCATAACATCCTAACCTCAAGACTCGACTCGAGTCAAAAGCACCGCGCATTTTTCACAACCTATTCACTTACTCTAACACAGAGGTCAAAGACTTTATCTTGTCTTCATAAGTTACACGTCCTCACACAAACAATAGAGAGTAGTTCCCTACACAGTCAAATTCAAGAACAAATAGGAACTCAAGAAAGAAAGAATTCACTCACTCTCAGAAATAAAATTCATGCGCCACAGAGAATGTACTATAAGCTTGCCCGTAATGTATACTCTACTAATTGAGCTCATTCAGGCAAGAATCAAGTAAGACTACATTTGGTTGTAATGTAGGTTGTAAGACGGTATGATACATATGGATATAGTTGCTACACCTCCCTGAGCACTTTAATACTTACAATTTTACAATTTAAACCCCAGACTTGTGTTGAGCCAGATCCCAACCTTCACATCATATTGACATCAAGCTCCCAATTTCTTTAAGCACGGACAAAACAAGATTTACCACTAGTAAGGAATAATTTTTTTATAATATATACAAACACCAACAATTTTTCTTTTACTAGATTCTCATTTTCTCTTCTTTTTTTCCCTCAATTCCCTATAAGTGGCTCTCACAACAGTGCACATTTCTCCTTTTCTATAGTTCCACTCAAAACCCAACCATACCTCCTTGTAGCTTTTAACAAGCTCATACCAAATTGAAGTGCTCAAGAGAGGTAAAAAGTTCAAACATATAGATAATTCAAACAAAGGGGTCAATCTTGTAGTGTGGTTCCCAAAGAAATAGGATTAGAGGCTCAAAAAGCGCTAACTAAGATAACCATTAATTAGGTGGACAAAAACATATATCTGGCTCAACAAAGAAATGCCTATATCACTTCCTAGACTGAACAAGACTGCTATTTTGCTTTGCAAACACACATGGAAAGTTCTAGATATCAATTGACATGCACATAATATCAACGAAAACCTCACTCACACACTGGCACATAACTCACTTAGGATCGGATCTTTCCCGACTCTCTAGTCAAAGCAGTTAAGCAGAGTTATGATCAAGCAATTTAAGGCACTTATCTAAGAGTCAAGAACTGAGCCTAGGCGTCACAACTAAGGCATTTACCGCTCTCAAGGCATATGCAGTCAAGGAAAATTGCTTCAAATTAGCACTGTGACTCAAGATTCTTTATTCTTATAAAACAAAAACAAACATACTAACTATACCCGGTTCAAGTAAAATCCTTGGATAAGAACTGCGACACAAAGAAAAACCAAGGGGGAATTACTACACTACCTAAGAAAATAAAATAGAATAGAATAAAATAAAAGACATATTTTTGGATTTTCAATTTTGTTTTTGTATTTTTCTCGTTCGACTTCAAATCCCTCAAGAAGCCAGTCGACGAAATCCATCATCGGGAAGAATCAAAACTAAACAATTAATTACTAACTATTATAGGCCGATAAAATTCAGAATTATAATTTACAAATCATATACAAAAGCAAGAAACAAGTCAAACAAAACCAACTCACAAATAGAAAACAAATATAATCAAATAGGAGCACCCCACCCCATACTTAGGAAATTGCATTGTCCCCAATGCAAAACAGTAAAACAAAAGTGAAAAGGTGACTCCCTGAGTCCCTTGGACTAATCATCAGCACCCTCAAAGGTGCGCAAATAGTCCTCATCATCGGAGGGAACGGAGTTCACATATTCATCCGGTGGAAGCTGTCCCCCCTCCATAGATCCCAACCACTACTGAGTGACAACAAAAAGGAGGTGGTCCTACTGCAGCTCAGCCAAGTCAGTCTCCCCCCGAGCAGTGTGAAGGCGCAAATAAGAAAACAGTAGCTACAGTGTCTCCCCAACACGGACCAGCCTCTGGTCCGAAGTAACAGCAGCATCAGGAGGATCTCTCACTGTCATAGTGATCATACTTGGTAGAATAGGCGGTAGGCCCCAAGTGGTTGCACTTGCCATGTGCTCCAACATGATTTTCCGAGATCAAATCGCATCCTTATCAATAGGGCATAGATCAAACACACTTTCACATGTGAGACATCAGTGTCACTTTGGGTAGGCATGATTTTGGCATTGATTAACCGCAAAATAACCCTGGCCGGGCGCTGTAATATTCCCTTCTTGATGTCCTTGTGGAATTGATTCACATCCCACGCCCATATGGTAGAAGAGTCAGCGCCACATAGCTATCGGCGGATATCCAGATAGTCCGCCCGACGGAGAAACCTCTGAAAGAGCTTTGGGAATGCTGTGTGAAACCCATAATCTGATTGATCACTTGGGAGGAGAATGGAATCACTTTACCTTGTACCCGTAATTCGTACACAACATCCACGCTGGCCTCAGGTTGCAGTTGGCATAAAATCCTTCACTAGGTTCACGTTCACCGCATTACCTGGACGGAATAGACTGTCACAACCCAAAGCTCGAATGTTGTTGTATATCTCATTATATTTTCGGGCTAACTTCCCATCGTCAATAGCAACCTCAAGCTCCGGGTTCACCGTAGGGACAAACGTCTTGAACCAATGTCTCTAACATGGTCTGGGACAACCCGAATACCAAATTTGCACTATGGTACTACATCCGCATCTTGATCAATTCACTCCTCCTCCTATATTGGGGTGGGGGGAGGTGCCCGCCTACCTCCTCGACGGCTACTAGAGGCAACCTCAAGAACCTGTGTTAGAGCGTTTGCTAGGGCGGTGACACATTACACCTACACAAGACGAACAATATTAGCCACAACACATAAAACAAAACAAGACCAAGCGGGGTAACTACCCACATATATGTTATTGGAATGTTCACAAGTATAATGTATATCGGGGACTCAGACTACCCTATTAGAAGCACGCCACAAGAAATCAACAACCCATCCAACCATCAACATAATAGTACAACAACATAACCACAGACTATACTAATGTAAAATACAAAATCAAGGAGCTAACTAGTAACTAAGAAAAGAAAATAAGAAGTTATACTAATTCAATACGAACAAAATGTAGAAGTTACAATACAACACTACACAAGCATATAGCATGAATCGGACATTCCAATTAGCACCTAGCAACATATTAACATGGGGTGGCCAATCGATTAGCTCTCGGGCTAAAAAGTTAAGATTTCACAACATACAAACATGACCTCCCATCCCGCACTTATCATATAGCATCACATTATCTCATAACAATTAGCATCCAGTTAAGCTACAATGTCATCTTCTATGTCATTTAGGCATTTCATCACGCACATGGTGGTCACCAAATTTACCTCATAATTTCAACTTCTATTAATCTAATTACTACCCAAAATACCAATCAACCACCCTACAACAAGCACAACACCACCACAATGCAACAATGGCGCAAAGTTCTCTAAATTTGCACAAACTTTCCTCCTATTTTCGGTCATAAAGGCACCTCCCCATAAATTTATTCAATAAGCACCAAGACATACCAAAAATCTTCCACAATCATAAGAACAATGAAAACCCCACAAGTTAAACACCATTTTCGGCCATAATAGGCAAAGAAACTAAAAAAAAATTAACACAACTACATCTACCATCGGTTTTGGTTCAAAATAAAATAAAACTACTTAAATACTACAAGCAACTACTAGAAGAAAACATATGAGATGAGAGGAAGACTTACCTTGAAGATGGATAGGAGTGATTGGAGGTATGTGTGGAAGGGACTTGAGAAGAAGAACAATGGGGGAATTGGGGGAGAGTTAGAGAGGAGAGATTTGTGAGAGATAATGGGGGGGGGGGGGAACGGGTCTGTGGAAGGAGAAAAAAAGGGGGTCTGGGTGTTTTTTTTTTTTATAAATTTAAACTACAAAATTGAACTACCGTGTCGCGGCGTGCGGCGCTCCACGCGGCACAATAATGGACCTTATTAGAGGCAGAATTATTTTTGTCGAAGAGCCATTTGTCCTGGCGCGACGCACTACAGGCGCCCTACGCTGCGCGCTAGGTCATTTTTCACAGAGTTCGCCTCGTTTTCGATATTTAGCACTCGGGTTGTACCCCGCTTCTATTATGTACTTATTTTATGTCCAATTCATGCTTATACCTGCCAAAACAAGCACCAAAACTCCTAAACTCTAATAATCTTAAACTACAATTATCTAAACTATTCTAAAAAAGCAAGAAAAAAAGGTTAGAAGTAGTTCTGAGTTATAGTCGTCAGCTTGACTTCGTCACTTAGGCTCATTTGATCACGATAATAGAGTATTGCTTGTCAAATCCTCCAACAGGGTGTGTCTTCAACATGTGCTCGTTCACCTTAAAGCTTTCATTCCCTTCTTCATCTTGAATTTCAACGGCGTCGTACGGTGGGACATGTTTTACCACATATGGACCTGTCCTTCTTGATTGGAATTTTCTGGGGAACAACCTAAGTCTGCTATTATATAGTAAGAGTTTGTCCCCTTCATGAAACTCCTTTGGCGTAATCAGACAATCATGCCACCTATCTCAACATCTGAGCCAACCTATGTTCACCTGCAAGACTAAGATCAAGATTAAGCATCTTAATTGACCAATAAGCTTTATGATATATCTCAACAAGTAGATGAAACAATTTTCCATACACTAATTTGAATGGTGAAGTCCCTATGGTTGTTTTGAACGCAGTTCTGTACGCCCATAGAGTTTCATCCAACTTTACAGACCAATCCTTACGAGAAGCACTAATAGTCTTTTCAATAATTTGTTTAAGTTGTTGGTTAGCCACTTCAACTTTCCCACTAGTTTGGGCATGGTATGGGGTTTTTGTTTTGTGTGTGATCCCATACTTAGACATCAATGCAAGAAACTACTTGTTCACAAAGTGTGACCCCATTTCATTGATAATCACTCAAGGTATCCCAAAGCGGGTAAAGATGTTCTTTCATAAGAACTCACACACCACCCGAGCATCATTGGTTCTAGTACGGATTCTTCGACCCATTTAGATACATAGTCAACAGCTACTAGGATATACTCATGAGAATGTGATGTTGGGAACGGACCCATGAAGTCAATGCCCTAAACGTCAAAAACTTCACATACCAGAATGGAGTTGAGGGGCATTTCGTCCCTCTTACCAATATTACCTGCCCTCTAATAGTTGTCACATGCCGCTACATACGCTCTTGCGTCTTTGTACAAAGTAGGCCAAAAGAAACCGACTTCCATGACCTTTGCTGCAGTTGATTTCCATGATAGTGTCCTCCAACTTCTCCATTATGGAATGAGACATAAAGCTTGTCATCTCTCCTTCAGGAACACATCTTCGAAGCAAACCATCTACACACAGTTTAAACAAGAAAGGTTCATTCCAAAAATAACTTTTTACCTCGCCTTGAAGCTTCCGTCTATGGTCACGAGTGAGGTCACGAGGAAACCATCCACTAGCCAAAGAGTTTGCTACATCAACAAACCAAGGCGACCTTTCGAGGACCGCAACTATGGAGAAAATCTGCTCATCAGGGAGCTCTTCCTTTATTTCAACTGTTTCAATCGGAGGTTTCTCAAGTCGAGATATATGATCTGCAACTTGATTTTTTGTGCCTTTCCTATATTTGATCTCCAAGTCAAACTCTTGGAGCAACAACACCCACCATATCAGATGCGACTTGGACTCTTTATTACTCATGTATTTCAAGGCTGAGTGATCAGTGTGTACAATCACTTTACTCCCTACAAGGTATGATCTAAACTTGTCAGAAGCAAAGACCACAACAAAAAACTCTTTCTCAGTAGTGGCATAGTTGACTTGAGCATCATTCGGCGTCCTGCTTGCATAGTAGATGGGCCTAAACATTTTATCTTTTCTTTGCCCTAGAACTGTTGCTACCTCAACTATATCACTAGCATTACACATTATCTCAAATGGCTGGCTCCAATCAGGTTTCACCATAATAGGAGCACTCCCAAGCTTTTCCTTTATCAATTCGAATGCTCTTAAGCACTCTATATTGAAAACAAACTTGACATCTTTTGCTAGCAGTGCAGTCAACGACTTGGTAATGTTGGAAAAGTTTTTGATGAACCTCCTATAGAACCCATCATGTCCCAAGAAACTTCTTATGCTCTTCACAGAAGTTGGTGGAGGGAGCCTAGAAATTACATCAACCTTAGCTCTGTGTACTTCAATTCCATGTGCAGTTACTTTGTGGCCTAGGACAATTCCTTCCTTCACCATAAAGTGACACTTCTCCCAGTTAAGAACCAAGTGACTGGCTTCACAACGTTCAAGCACGAGCTTCAAATTCATCAAGAAATACTCAAAGTCATCATCAAAGAGGGTGAAATCATCCATGAAACCTCTAGACACTTTTCGTTTACATCGGAGAATATATACATCATGCACCTCTGAAAAGTGGCAGGTGCATTACACAACCCAAACGGCATCCTCCTGTAAGCAAAAATATCTGGCGGGCAAGTGAATGTGGTCTTCTCAACATCTTCTGGGGCAATGGGTATCTAATTGTAGCCTGAGTACCCATCCAAGAAGCAGTAGCATCCATGTCCAACCACTTTCTCGAGCATTTGATCAATAAAAGGGAGTGCAAAGTGGTCTTTCCTTGTTGCATCACTCAACCTTCTATAATCAATGTACATTCTCCACTCGGTGACTATACTTGTGGGGATCAACTCATTGTCTTCATTTTTTACCACTGTCATGCCTCCCTTCTTAGGTACAACTTTCAGTGGACTAATCCACAAGCTATCAGAGATGGGGGAAATCACTCCCGCATCTAGCAATTTGATAATCTCCTTGTGCACTACCTCCTCCAAATTTTTGTTCAATTGCATTGGGGCTGCACCACTGTCTTGCTATTTTCTTCCAAGAGAATTTTGTGCATGCAGATGGCTGGACTGATTCCTTGAATATCAGTTATGCCCCAGCCAATGGCCTTCTTATATATTTTCAGCAGCTCCACCAGCTTTTGCTCCTGTGCACCTGTCAAGTCAGCAGAAATAATCATTAGAAAATTGTTAGTTTCAAGAAAAACATATTTCAAGTGAGTGGAGAGGACTTTCAATTCCACGTTAGGCTTAGAAGCCTCCTCTTTTAGTTCCTCCTCATCAAGCACTTGATCCTAAGTTTCAAGAGCTTCAACCTCTTTCTTTATTTCTGGATCTTCATCCTCCTCTGTGCTAGACTGAGTAATACACCTCTCTAGAGTATCCGTCACAAGCTTGTCAAACTTGTATTCTTTTAGCCAATTCCCCAACAACATGAAGCTTGAAGCACGAGTAAGCGGATGCCTCATCACTGGGGTATTTCGCCATCCTCTTCATCTGGAACACCACTTTTTCATTGTCCACTCTGAGCATAAGCTGCCCCTCACAAATATCAAGGATAGATCTATCTGTACATAAAAATGGCCTCCCTAGAATTAGAGGCACCTCCTTGTTCACCTCCATATCCACCACAACAAAGTCTACGGGGAACACAAACTTGTCCACCCACACTAGAATATCTTCAATGATTCCCTCATATACAATGGCGGTTTGGCCATCTAGTTGTAGGGAAACTGGTATTGATTTGATCACTCCAAGCTCACCTTCCAGTTTTCTGAATACACTGTTACACCCCGTGTTTTCGTACATGAAAGTACGTCATGAGTAAATTGATATAAGCTCGGGAATGAGATTATTTTGGGATTTTAAGTATCATGCTATTTCAAACAAGTGATGAGTAAATTCGTGAAGGTGAGAGGGTAAGCAAATCGAATAAAATGAATTTCGTCGAAGTTTGACATTTTGGGATAAAATATGGCTCGAGCTAAAATATCCAGTATTTATGGACTAGTACCATACAGGGTACCATATGGCTATGAATGTAAGGTGTATTAAAAGTAAGTAGTATTTTATGTAATCTGAGATAATTCTTAATTATGCGGGTAATTGGTTAATTAATTAGGTAATGGGATTAAGGAGTCTAACGTGGAAGCACCCCTTTTAAATTCCATGAATGACTCTTTAAGTCATTACATTATGCGGCAAAGGTGGAAGTGTGGGAGATGACATGTATGCACTATTTGGAAAAGTTACAAAAGGAGATGAAACATTAAGAAAGCTTGATCAGTTACCTACAAAACGTGAAGGGATCTTTGTAACGCCAAACTGAACGCATCAATTCAATCAACATATGATTTTGATCAAATTCAAAGGAAAGCTTCATCAGCTCATCCAAAAAACGTGATTTTGCCACAAAAAATCATACGAGACTACATAACGTTATAGCAACGAGATTTTGTGATTTTAAGGGAGTACGGTGCAATCTTTCTCAAAGAATATCATACGAATTTTTTTCCCTACTGCGATCCGTCGTTACGTGTTGTTGCAATAAACGGGTGCTAGAGGGGTTGTCAGGAGAATCGACCCAGGTATGTTAAGGCTAAGCTCTTCCTTCATTTTGCATGATCTTGTAATTACACGAGTTTGATAACGAGGCATAAAGAAAAATTCATATCCCGGAATTTACGTTTATTCTCCTAGTTTTGTAAGTTGCAATATTATATTTATCGGGACTTCATATTCATTTGAGTATTTCCTTTTTCCAGCCAAGAGAGCAGAGAGTCTATATATACAGTATTATAGTATTTTCATTACCATCGAGCTATAATCGATGGGCAGGTCCTTATTGGGCAACCTATGATCAGATGGTAAGTTATATACCGAGCCTACTGGCCGAGCTCCTTTGAGCGAGCCCAGTTGGTCGAGATACAGAGCCTAATATGGCCGAGCGCCTATAAGCGAGCCTACTGTCGCGCCCCCATTTTCTCGCGAAATCAGTTTTCGACATTCATTTGGGACTATTCTATTCCTTTTGGGAGAGGGGTATGGAAAGTGAAGAGTCGCCACCTAACGGATTTATTGTGCGTTAGGGCACCTAATTCAAGTAACTCATGAAACCGGTCTATGTTACTAGAGATTGGGTAAGGGCTTGAAATTACCTTGAGGGGAAGGTGTTAGGCACCCCTCGAGGTCCATAATGATGGGTCCCGACCAAACTTACTTAGTAAATTAGTCATTTAACAGATAAGCAGTCTAAGCACACACATGTAAGCAAGATGAAAGGAGTTTAAAAGGTAAGCATTCTGAGCACACATATGTAAACAAGACGTAACGACCCTACCGGTCATTTTGAGAATTTAATCTCCATTCGGTGGCATGAGGTCTTGAACAACTTCATATTATGTATATCGACCTACATGCATGGTCAGGTTCGTTTACCGGATGATTCAGAGTCGAATTGGAAGAAGGACTGTTGTTTTGGATTAAATAGTGAAGTTTTGACCGAAATTTTGGCCTTTATGTAAATGGCTCCGGAATGAGTTATGGATGATGTCAGCAGCTTCGTATGGTGATTTTGGGATGAGGAGCGCGTCCGGAATATGTTTTCAAGGTCCGTGGTAGATTTAGGCTTGGATTTGCAAAATGTAGATTTTCGGTGATTTTGGCCGATAGGTGAAATCTTGATATCGGGCTTGGAATGGAATTCTGAGAGTGGTTGTAGGTCCGTTGTATCATTTGTGAAAATTTGAGGTCATTCGAACTAGTTTTGATATGTTTCGGCATCAGTTGTAGATTTTGGAAATTTCATAAGTTCTTAGGCTTGAATCCATATATAATTGGTGATCTTGGTGTTATGTGATGTGATTTGGAGGCTCGACTAAGTTTGGATAAGGTATTAGGACTGGTTGGTAAGTTTGGTTGAGGTTCCGGGGGCCTCGGGGATGTTTCAGATGCTCAATGGGTGATTTTTGGAACTCGAAAACAGCTGAACCGTTGCTGGTTCTGGTGTCTCGCACCTGTGATGGATTTTCTGCAGGTGCGGACACGCGGGTGCGGAACAGGGGCTCGCAGGTGCGGGTTGGTCAAGGTCAACCAATTCTCGCAGGTGCGGATGGATTTCCGCAGGTGTGGAGCCGCAGATGCGGCCCAGTGACCGCAGGTGCGGCCCCAGTCCTTTTAGTGGGTTTTCGCACCAGCGATGGTTTTTTCGCAGGTGCGGTCCAAGGGGCGCAGGTGCGGAAATCGCCGGGCAGTTTATATCCATTTCGAGGGCTTGAAATTTCATATCTTCTAAACCAATTTGGAGCTCGGGTGTAGGCGATTTGGAGTGGGTTTTGAGGAAAGGCTTCATAGGTAACAATTCCTAACCTTATTTCCTTTGTATATCATTAATCCATAGCAATTTCTTTCATGCAATCAAGGAATTTAGGTGAAAAATCATGAAAATGGGAAGAAGTTTCCCCAATTAGAAACTCGAGAATTTAATAAGGTTTTTGACGTCGATTTTCGATGGTTCTTGTTCGAATGAGTTCGTGAGTGAATGAGTGTTCTAAATTTATAACTTTCACTCAATTCCATGATGTAGGCCCAGGGGATTTTTTGGAAAATTTTCCTAATTTCGCGTATTATCTTCGAACTTATTAGCTATTTTAATTCCTTAAAGTGATATTTACATTATGCAATCGAATTGAATAGATTTGGGCCACTCGGAGTCGGATACTCGTGGCAAGAATGTGATTTCAAGTTTGGCCTTTTAGGATATTTAGGTCCTTATATTCCCTGTGTATGAAGTTGTATTTGTTGTATCTGAGTTCCGATGGCTAGTTCATCTCTTTCCGCTTAAATTAGAAATTTCTTGCTTAGTTTTCCTTTGTTGCTTCTTTGATCGTAATTTTACTTAAGTGAAGACTTTATCTTTCCTACCGTCGTGCTATATCTTCCTTCATAAACTACCTATTTGACTAGAATTAGCATAGTCTCGCCTTATAATTGTTTAGAAGTGATTGGAATATCTATAGGTTGGTGTCAAGCATGCCCGTGAGTCGTACATTGTGATTTATATGATTTTCCCCCTTAAGTTCTACTTAGGTTTAGTTGATTGTTTAGATGAGATTGGTTATAGTTGTTTCCTTTGCCGGGATGATTGGTTTCTTGTTGATGACTTGAATATTGTGAATCATTGCTATATATTGTTTTGTTTTTCCCCTCGTTATATCATTTCACTTGTGCTTGGTATTCCCTTCAGTGACTACTCCTTATGAGTGAGTTTTTACCATTTTTGTGATTCAAGTCTTTGTATTGATTTGCTCGTCGCACCTTGCATTCTGTCTTTGTTGTTTTTGCGCCTGTTATGACAATGTGTGTTGTTTCTGTCGCATTCTGGTTATTTTCCCCTATTCTGAATTGCATATTTAAATTGGGACCACGGACGAGATTTCGGGAGTTTTCCCCTGTACTGCATTGCATATTTAAATTGGGACTACATACGAGATTCCAGGAGCTTTCCCCCTGTACTGCATTGCATATTTAAATTGGGACTACATACTAGATTCTGGGAGCTTTCCCCCTGTACTGCATGACAAATTCTGAGTCACGCACTGAGTTCCGATAGATTTATCCTGAGGAGATTATGATTGAAAGATTTTTATTTCAAAGGTATATTTGAAAAGCATTTGTTTTGCAGAAAATGATATTTGAAAGTCATTTATTGGGCAAATATATTTGGAAATCATGTATTTTTAAGGAATACTATGTTTTAAAGATTCCTCTTTCCAATATATATATATATATATATATATATATATATATATATCCGGAGAAAGTATGTTTCAAAGGAAAATCTCCATTTTGAAATAATTATATTCAAAGCTTTCAATATAAACTTACGATTTAAAGATTTTCACTTGAAGGTTTGGCCAATTTAGTGGGTTGTTGGCTTAGGCTTGATGTGGAATACTAATGTAGTGCTGAGTTACTGGTGTTCTTATTGTGTTGTGGTATTCCAGTTCTGGCTTGTATCTTTGTCTATCATTTCTATGTATTATTGTGTTGTTCCATTGTTGTTGCTGCATTTTCTTCCGCCTTGTAAATGTTTTGTTATTTGCTATATTGTGTAGTTATTATATTGATGTCATATTCTGCCATTTCTACATTTATGTCTGTTTTAGCTTTTAGACCAGTGGTTTCTTGACTAGTCCTCGTCACTACTTCACCGAGGTTAGTCTTGATACTTATTGGGCACCGCTGTGGTGTGCTCATACTACACTTCTACGCATTTTTGTGTGCAGATTCAGGTAATTGTTGTTAGCAGCGGCGCGAATCACTTCCGAGGAGAGTCAAGGTAACCTACTGCTGCGTTCGCAGGCTTCGGAGTCACCTTCCTGGTTTTATTAAATTGTTCTTACTATTTCTAAACATGTGTATTAAGAGTTGCAGAGATAATTCGTAGAGCTTATGACTTGTATTACCGGGTTTTTGGGAATTTGTAAATTTTTTCAAGATTTTATATTGAGACTGTTGGATTTTCCTTTATTTTTGTTGCTATTTAGTGAATGTTTGGCTTACCTAGTCTCTAAGACTAGGTGCCATCACGATACCCAACGGAGGGAGGTTTGGGTCGTGACACAAGATGAAAGGAGTTTAAAAGGTAAGCAGTCTGAGCACACATATGTAAACAAGATAAGGGAGTCCTAAGTTATTAGCCTATAGGATCACATCCGTACAATTCCCGGTAATCCTTCCTCAACTAGGGGGTTACACGTGACATAAGTACACAACTCATCATATCCTTTTACTACCCAATTACCCTCCCTTGAACGATTATATAAGCGATTTTAATTTAGACGGACTCTGAGCGTGCATTACCCGTCCCTTCCTTGTGATCCCGGAGGTGTTTAGGACCTCTAATTTTAGGAAGTTCTAGACTCTCCTAAGGCGTTTAAAAGGGAAAATCTAAGCGACAACAAAGAACATATAGGACTGTCAAGTATGAAAACAATTAAGAGGGATCATGTTTACCTCTACACATAAGCAGATAATTAGCACGTCTCAAACACAGATTTCAGAGAATTTTCAGAAAGTCCTAGAACAGGATGTCTAGGTGAGCTTGACAAGCAAAGAATACGCAGCATGATTTTAAGGGGAAGTGATATAAACCTAATATGTTTGCCTACTGATTTTAGAACCTGTTGAACTTGGGCGATTTCACAAAAATAAAAAAAAAGAGCACAATTTCACAGTTTTATAGGACCTTAATTACCTAAGGCTTGCCTATACGCGAATCTGTAATACCTTATAAACATGTAATCAGAATTCTGAGAATTTTGTTTTAAAACAGTTTGAACTTATTAAGTCCTATAGGCATGCTGGTCTAGGTGCTGAATATCAAGAAATCAATTTCATACATATTTATCCTATAGCATGGTGTCTAGGCGTTGGGGCTGCTTTTAAGCATCCTTATAGACATGACGGTTACTGATTTAGGCTATGTAGACATGGTTTAAAACGAATATAAACACAGTCCTAAAGAAGGATTTCTAATGCACATAAAGAATGAACATTTTATTAGGAAGAATTATAGCAGTAACTTAATAACATGATTTCTAGGTGATCATGATTATGCAGAAGCAGAATTTCATGATAATGAAGTACTGAGCTATAACATGTTTTCTAATATGCAAAATCAATAAACGTGATTATCCTAAGGCAGGGTTTCTAATGCAAATAACACCATAATCCTACAACATGATCTCTAATGCAAGTAATATAATATAGGTCTAAAGGCGTGATCTCTACTGCAAATAAGCATAGTATAAACCTAAAGCATGATTTCTACCCAATTTTCCCACAAAAATCGTAGAAGAATCCCTACCCTTTTACTAATTTCCCTAATATCTGTTTACAAAGATAATTATTACAGACCAGAATTGAATGAATTACATAAATAAATATATGCTATACTATAGGGAGCCTGCAGATAGGCCCAAAGTAAAGTCGGAGACACCAGGTCTTTAAAACAGTCTCAGATACCAAGAATCTCATAGCTAATAGGGTGTTCTGGTGTGTCAAAGTTCTCTAAGGACCTTAGGGATCCCAAGAAATTCTCACACCAAGATCCTTTGAATAGGGAAGTAATTATGTGCAGTGCGAAAAAAGGCCAGCCCTATTGTGCCAGAGTTCGGAGGAATCTCATGGATTCCTAGGCAGTACGCACACTGGAGGGGCAACACTTAAGAATCTAAGAGTAGAAGTGAGAGTGCTTGACATAGTTTTGAAAGAACTTGTTAAAGACAGTGCAGAGATAACACTTTAGGAGTGAAAAGGTTTTCAGGAATAGAAACAATTTTAGGAAAAAGCCAAGAGTGAAAAACAGTTTTGAAATAAATTCTTAAATAACAAAGATTCAACATACAACCACACAAACTCAGAGTGCTCAGACTCACAACCATTCAACAATCAGTTTTACAAACAGGGGTCAAGGGGTTGGGAACATAGAGAGATTCACATTAGAAACACATGAATAGGGTCTAAGGGGAGCATATGGAACAATAACTGTACAGAACAACTAGGAGTCTACTGATTCAGGGACTTGACAAGTTAGTCATGGTAAAAGGTAATTAAAACATAGAGACAGAGCGTGGGAATAGTCATGTTGAAGACATAGGTGCATTAGTCATACCAATTAGGACCAATCAAATACATTAGGAGTCTAAGACACTAACATGAGCATACTAGTTGAGGGAAGTAAACAAGAACTGAACAAATATGCAAACAAGACAAATGAGATCTAGGCATGCTCGATTGAACACTTGAACTGGAGAGGGTAAAACTTAAACATACTGGGTAAAGCAGTAAACAAGAAGACAATTAAATACATAGCCAATTAACCATTGCAGGAATAGGCATGGATTTACATAAAGGAACACATAAATTTGAGTTTCAGAATTGAATTAGAGACATACCGGTTAAGGAAACAAAGTGCAGAATGTAAAGCAATAAGAGTTCCACTGTCTAGCCTTGGCTTTCAGCTGGCTAGACCAACAGTTAGCACAGGTAGCAGAGAATGAAGAGATAATTTGAGAGTGTGTGTGTATTCTGAACTATTGTTCCTATCTAGAGGTAAAACATGAGTGTATATATATAGCACTTAAGGAGTGGGACAAATAAGGTAAATGGATCAGAAATCAGTCAATCAAGGGCAATCACAAGGATTAACATAAGGGAGTCCGGAATAGACCCCTTAATTAGTGGGTAATTGATCAAACGGTAATAACATGGGGTTTAATTAAGGCAAGAATCCCAATCATACCAAATAAAGGATCAGTACAATTAAAAATTATACAGGAAATCAGTTAAGGCATAGACGGCTAATTAAACAAGGAAAAAAAATAAGATTTATGCATATGAATCTCTAACGGAGTAAGGTAATCATCAAAACTTTCAAAACAACACTGATTTTCGGAAAGAATTACTCAACTTCCATAAATATAAATTAAACTAGGTAAAATCTCACAGATTTATAGCACTTAGCAGGTTCGAACCCTAAAAATTCAATTAGGGAAAAATTCCCAAAAAAATTTCCTGGGTTTTAACAGGGAAAAACATTTAAGTAAAAAATGGGGTAAACCAATACAACTGGTATCACAGAAAGTAGGAAAGTATCGAAACAAAAGCTGAAGAGACGAGCATATCACAGAATCAACTAGGGTTTGAACTCTCATGCAAAAATCAGTCAAGATGATGAAGAAACAATTAACTAAATATTGAGAACTTATAAAAATCATTGAAGAAAAATATGGAATGAACCCTAGTTTTTAGAAAGAACAACTAAAATCGAAATAATCAGTTAAAACAAGGGGTTTTTGAAGGAAAACACTTAATAATATTCGAATCATCTCAGATCTATAAAGATCTGAGAAGAATCAACAATATCGAGCTAGGGTTTTCAGAAAAATAGTAGAGGTGAGAGAATAGGTCAAGAACCCATAGACAAACAACGGGAGATTATTACTTACAAACGAAAAATGGCCCAAGACAAGCCGATAAGAAATGTTTTAAACGAGAAACAATTGGAGTTCCTTGAGATCATCTCAAGGATTCATGGAATCGAAGAGCCATGGAGTGTGGGGGACCAGGAGTGGTCGGAGGATGACATAGGAGCACCGTAGGAGGGGTTCACGCCGGTGATGGCGACTAAGGTTAGGGTGAGCTTGAGAGAGAATGGAGGAGGAGGATTCAAAGGCGGCCGAGTTAAAGAAGTGATTAAGGGTTAGGGTTTGGTTGGGGTTAATTATGGTAAGGGTCAGTATGGATCAACGACCATGATTGGATGGGGTTATTGGGTCGGGTAGGAAGGTTGGGCTTGTGGGTATTTGGGTTTATGATTACAATTGGGTTGGGGTAATAATATGGGCTAGGTTCGAAATTGAACCAAACTAAAAGAGGCTACTTGTTAAATACCCGCTTTATCGATAAAATAATTTGTAAAATAGTTAGTAAATGATAAAAATGATTTTTATGCATAAAAATGATGAAAAATAATTACTCAATATCTTGCAAATACAATGAGCCATTTTTTGGTAAAATAATGCAATAATGTAAGCATGAGCTATAATTGCAAAGTTATTGTAACCCAAGAATATAAATGTGACCATTTATGCAAGTAGTTAAAGCTTAGTATAAATATAAACTGTAGAATTAAGTCATAAAATTTTTATAAAATTATTTGTGATGCAATTAATAATTATTTATATAAATAAAATACTGGGATAAATTAATTTAAAAAAATGTAGGAGTTTGGGAAAAATATCAGTTGATGCTAATACATAGTTTTGAAAGTATATATGCATTTTAAAAAAATATTCTAGGAAAAATTGGGTATCAACAGCTGCCCCTCTTTGCCCGGGAAGGATGAAGAGTTGTCGGGTAAAGATATGATGGACAATTTTGATCGAGCGAGATGATTTGAGAGATTTAGGCTGCACTCTGGTTTCTGAGCTGTCTACATATCCCTGGTTTTACAGGAATCAGGCCGTGTGTAGTTCTGGATTCATCGGCGGAGTGTATCTATGAAGTTACCACAAGGACGGACACGAGATTCCGGGATATATGAGAAAAAATGGTCATGGTGAGTGGTCAAGTTTGAGATAGTTCGAAGGAAATGGAGCGGGCTTACTCCCGTTGGGGTAATAGTTGCTTATCGGGCCACCTGCAAGTAAAGAGATACTGCGAGCATATATTTTTGCGGATATTTAAGCATGATTCAGATTCCCTTCGGACCATGAGAATTGTCTTTGGACGGTTGAGGATGACATCCTTAGACCATGATGTCCTGGGCCATGAATTGTTCAATGAGGGATTCGCAGGCCATGAAATGATGTTCCCGGGCCATGAAAATGGTGCCTCCGAACTATGACGCCTTTGAATAATGATATGCAACTTTGAGAGATCCTCAGGACATGGCATGGTGTCTTCCGGCTATGAGGATGATGCCTTTAGACTATTACGCCTTTGGACAAGTTGGCGATATTTTAGCCCATGAGATGCGATAACATGATGTTAAGGGAAACAAGACGAGGCTTAGTCTTGTGAGGTTGAGGGCAGAGCTTAGCCCGAAAGAAAGCAAAATAGATAGTGCTGGGGAGACAGCGCTTAGTCTCGGCAAAATATGCAAATATAGAGGCAAGTCTTTGCCTCATGTAGATGGAGACATAACTTAGTCTCATGCAAGATTCGGGATAGGTCTTAGTCCCATGAAAATGAAGGCAGAGCTTAGCCTTATGCAAATATGGAGGCAGGGCTTAGCCTCATGCAGATGGAGACAAAGCTTAGTCTCATGCAAGATTCGGAACAGGGCTTAGTCCCATGCAAATAATGGCAGAGCTTAGCCTTATGCAAATATGGAGGCAGGGCTTAGCCTTATGCAGATGGAGACAAAGCTTAGTCTCATGCAAGATTCGGGACAGGTCTTAGTCCTGTGAAAATGAAGGCAGAGCTTAGCCTTATGCAAATATGGAGGCAGGGCTTAGCCTCATGCAGATGGAGACAGAGCTTAGTCTCATACAAGATTCGAGACAAGGCTTAGTCCCCTGCAAATAAAGGCAGAGCTTAGCCTTATGCAAATATGGAGGCAGGCTTAGCCTTATGCAGATGGAGACAGAGCTTAGTCTCATGCAAGATTGGGGATAAGGCTTAGTCCCATGCAAATGAAGGCAGGGCTTAGCGTCATGCATATGGAGATAGAGCTTAATCTCATGCAAGATTCGGGAACAAGGCTTAGTCCCATACAAATGAAGGCAGAGCTTAGCCTTATGCAAATATGGAGGCAGGTCTTAGCCTCATGCAGATGGAGACAGAGCTTAGTCTTATGCAAGATTCGGGACAGGGCTTAGTCTCATGAAATGAAGGCAGAGCTTAGCCTTATGCAAATATGGAGGCAGGGGTTAGCCTCATGCAGATAGAGACAGATCTTAGTCTCATGCGAAAATATAATAAATAGCAGATGATAACAGAGTTTTCTTAGCTGGTAGTATATTTTAGTATCGCGGTTGTTATGAAGATTGTAAATTTGGGGCGTATATATTCTTCGTTCCTGCAACCAAAGAAAAATTGTGAGTTCTATAAAAAGGGAGGTCGGTTCGTGCATCCGTCGGCTTGCTTGCTTGGTCTGAAGATCATGTTCAAATCATTAAGGATAGCGTTTGCTAAACAGAGTTATTTCAAAAGCAAGCATGCGCAGTTTTCAAAGTCATAGTAAATATATGTTTTTTGAGAAGTTGTTTAGATAAACCAATGACTGTGGCACGATCCGAGACATTGCGACTTCTCTTGCTGTAGAATTTTGAGGGTCTTCCTCAAAATTCTACCCCAGTTAGACGGACAAACATTTCTGACTACTGTATATGTCGCGATCGGCTGAACTTGCTTCAGAATTTTGAGGGTAGTTCAATTTAGGGCAGTTATGATTGTAGGGGAAATAGAGATTTTTATTGAATTGTGACCTAACCCACAGGGCTTCCTACGTATCCCCTTTTAAACAGGAATCAGATTGAGCGTAGTTCAATTTACATCATTTGCGGAAACATTAACAATTACACATAGTATCGCTTGACTACATTTGAATTGATTCGTTTTGGTCAGACTTCTACGTCCATTTCTGTGAGTATGAGGGCTCCTCCCGTCAATACTCTGTGAACCATGTAAGGACCTTTCCAGTTGGGAGAGAATTTCCCTTTGGCCTCATCCTAATGCAGAAAGATCTTCTTCAACACCAGCTACCCTGTCGTGAACTGTCTTGGCTTAACCTTTTTGTTGAAATATCTGGACATTCTATTCTGATAAAGCTGGTCGTGACAACTGCATTCATCCTCTTTCCGTCTATGAGGGCAAGCTGCTCATAACGATTCCTTATCCATTCTACATCGCTGAGCTCAGCTTCCTGTATGATCCTCAAAGAAGGAATCTCCACTTCGGCAGGAATAACAACTTCAGTACTGTAAACCAGTAAGTAGGGAGTTTCCCCGGTTGATGTGCGGACTGTGGTACGGTATCCCAGTAAAGCAAATGGTAGCTTCTCGTGCCATTGTTTATGATTTTCTACCAGCTTTCTCAGTATTTTCTTGATATTTTTGTTGGCGGCTTCTATAGCTCCATTCATCTGAGGTCTATAGGCTGTGGAATTCCTGTGCTTGATTTTGAAGGTCTCACAATTGGCTTTCATCAGATCACTGTTGAGATTGGCGGCATTGTCAGTGATGATGGACTCTGGAACTCTGAATCGGCAAATAATCCGGTCGTGGACAAAATCTAACACGACTTTCTTAGTCACTGCCTTGTAAGATGCTGCTTCGACCCATTTGGTGAAGTAATCAATAGCTACCAAGATGAACCGATGCCCATTTGAGGCGGTGGGCTCGATTGCACCAATGACATCCATTCCCCAGGCGGCGAATGGCCAAGGTGAGCTTGTTGCATTGAGCTCATTTGGCAGCACTTTTATCATATCTGCATGTACTTGACATTGATAGCATTTTTGGACATACCGGATGCAATCTGTTTCCATGGTCATCCTGAAATAACCGGCCCCGAGTATCTTCTTGGCCAAGACAAAACCATTCATATGCGGGCCGCAGGTTCCGACATGCATCTCTTCTAGAAACTTAGAAGCTTCTTTTGCGTCGACGCACCTTAACAATACCAAATCAAGACTTCTTCTATGTAGGGTTCCTCCGCTGTGGAAGAAATTGTTGGACAATCTCCGAAGCGTGCGTTTCTAAGTATGGTTTGCATGCTCCGGGTATTCCCTTTTTGTCAGATACCTTTTGATGTCGTGGAACCAAGGCTTCCCATTTGTTTCTTCTTCTACATGAGCACAATATGACGGCTGACTATGGATCCTTACTGGGATATGATCAATGAAGTTCTTGTCTGGATGTTGTATCATTGATGACAAAGTGGCCAATGCATCGGCAAACTCGTTCTGAACCCTGGGAACATGCCGAAACTCTATCTTGGTGAACCTCTTTCTCAATTCCTGCACATGGTACAGATATGGAAATATCTTGGAATTCTTGGTGGTCCATTCTCCTTGTACCTGGTGCACGAGCAAATCTAAATCACCGATTACCAACAACTCCTGAATATTCATGTTGATGGCCATGTTGAGTCCTAGGATGCAAGCTTCATATTCTGCCATGTTTTTGGTGCAGGGAAATATGAGTTTAGCAGATACCGGGTAATGTTGGCCAGTTTCTGATACCAAGACAGCTCTAATACCGACTCCTTTGAAATTTTCCGCTCCGTCAAAGAACATCCTCTAACCGTCATAGGATTCAGCAATATCCTCCCCTATGAATAGCACTACTTCATCGGGAAAATACATTCTCAGGGGTTCGTATTCTCCTTCCACAGGGTTTTCAGCAAGATGATCTGATAGTGCATGTCCTTTGACTGCTTTCTGAGTTACATAAACAATGTTGAACTCACTCAACATGATTTTCCACTTAGCCAGCTTGCTGCTAGGCATAGGTTTTTGAAAGATATATTTCAAGGGTTCCATCCTTGATATGAGGTACGTTGTGTAAGCACATAAGTAGTGCCTCGGATTTTGAGCTATCCAGGTCAAGCCAACATGTACGTTCCAATAGAGAGTATCGTTCTTCATATGGAGTGAATTTCTTACTCATGTAATAGATAGCTTGTTCCTTTCTCTCTGTCTCGTCGTGCTACCCCAGAATGCAGCCAAAGGCTCCATCTAACACTGCGAGGTAGAGTAGCAAAGGTCTGCCTGGCTCTGGCGGGACAAAAACTGGTGGTGCTGATAGGTACTCCTTGATCTTGTCGAAAGCCCTTTGACAATCCTCGGTCCAACTAGTCGTAGCATCTTTCTTCAACATCTCGAAAATTGGCTCACATATGACTGTGGACTGGGATATGAACCGGCTGATCTAGTTCAGCCGTCCTAGAAAACTCATTACATTTTTCTTACTCTTCGGCGGTGGCAGCTCCTGGATGGCTTTGACTTTTGATGGATCCAATTCCATCCCTCGGCGACTGACGATGAACCCAAGTAACTTCCGGCAGGGACCCCGAATGCACACTTTGCAGGGTTTAATTTTAGGTTGTACCTCCGCAGTCTGTCGAAGAACTTCCTCAAATCTGCTATATGATCTGTGGCTTCCTTGGATTTGATGATGACATCGTCCACATACACCTCGATCTCCTTATGTATCCTGCCATAAAAAATGGTAGTCATAGCCCTCATGTACGTGGCCCCAACATTCTTTAGACTGAATGGCATCATCTTGTAACAGTACACCCCCATGGTGTAATGAAGGCTGTTTTCTCTGTGTCTTCTTTGTCTATCCAAATCTGATAATAACCGGTGAAGCAATCCACAAAGGACTAGATTTCATGCTTGGCTTAACTGTCAATCAGAATGTGTATGTTTGGTAGCGGGAAATCATCCTTGGAACTTGCTTTGCTTAGATCCCAATAATCAACACAGACTCTGAATTTCCCATCTTTCTTTGGAACGGGCACTATGTTGGCTAACCAAGTTGGGTATTCAACAACCCTAAGGACCTTGGCCTTGATTTGCTTGGTGGCCTTCTCTTTGATTTTCAGACTCATATCAGGCTTGAATTTTCTGAGTTTCTGCTTTACTGGTAGACACATTGGGTTTGTGGGAAACTTGTGAGCCACAATAGATGTACTTAATCCGGTCATATCATCGTATGACCATGCAAAGATGTCCTCATACTCTTTCAGGAACTGTGTGTACTCTTCTTTTTCTGACGGTGTGTGAATGCTGATGCGGGTCTCCTTGACAGTTTCGCAATCTTCTAAGTTGATTATCTCAGTTTCGTTCAGGTTGGACTTGGGCTTGTTCTCAAAATTCTTTACTTCCCTAACGATTTCCTCGGGCATGACATCCTCTTCTTCTGAATCACTATCCTTTTGTTGTGTTGCCTCATTACATGTCACAGTTGTCGGTTCATCAAGACAGGAAATAGTAATGCTGTATAGATAAATATATGAGAGAAAATGATAATAATAAATATCGATCCACTGAAACATAAAAGCAATTTTCAATAATTTAAAAAACGTTTTTGGAACGTTGGAGGTTTTATTTAAAACAAATGCAACAAAGGGAAATCATTTTCTTAGAAAACAACAAAATAAACACTGTTGTTCAGCCTTGCTACCCCGGGACTCGTCGGGCCCTGGATGGTCTGACAGTCCAATTCTTGAGGAATGATCCTTTCTCCACAACTTGGATGGTAGGGCCTTCCTCCTCCTCGACAATTACACAACAGTCCATGTCATCATCCTCTAGGAATAGATTCCTTAAGGAGACCAATGCTTCTTCCTTCTCTGATCCCCATATGACGTCGGTTTACCGGAAAGTCTGACTCAGGTGTGGTACAGGCTGTTCAAGTGGATAGTAACCATGCCACGGTGGTGACCAGTCACTGTATTCTTTCCAGACTGATACCCTAGCCCAAAGGTTGTACCATGACATTTCAACTGTATTGGCTTGGAGATACCCTGAAGGTTTTGCCAAGACCCTTGTCGGGTTCATATCCTCTCCACACTAGTATACTTTCTATCTTGCTGCTCCACGATTTATCTTTCTCAATTATATTGACCCGCTCGAAGTGATGATAAGTTTCTTCCTCGAGCCTTCTTCTATTCTCAACCACCGGGATAGTCTGACGGTTGTATATGGGGTTGCTCCTATCTTCATGGATAATCACCTCTTGATGGTTCCATTCGAACTTCATTGCCTGATGCAAAGTTGATGCCACAACCCCAGCGGCGTGTATCCATGGTCGTCCCAAAAATAGATTATAGGATACAAATATGTCCAGCACTTGAAACTCGACATCAAACCATGTAGACCCCATTTGTAAACAGAGATTGATTTCCCTAATGGCAGCCTTCTGAGACCCGTCAAATGCCTTCACGTTCATGGTCCCTTCTCGTATTTCATACAGGCCTTTGCCCAGCCTCTTCAGTGTTGTCAATGGGCAAATATTGAGATTGGATCCCCCATCTATCAGAACTCTGGCAATGATATTGTCCTCACATTGCACGGTAATATGTAGTGCCCTGTTATGACTCAAACCCTCGGGTGGCAGCTCGTCCTTGTGGAAGGTGATTTTGTGACTTTCCAACACCTGTCCCACCATATTGGTCATCTCTCCGCCAGTGATGTTGTTAGGTACATATGCCTCACTTAACACCTTTAAGAGAGCATTCATGTGCACTTCTGAATTCTGTAGCAGTGACATGATAGATATCTGAGCAGGAGCCTTGCTCAAATGATCTGTGATTGAATGCTCTTTTGCTTGCACTTTCCTCCAAAGGTCGTCTAGGCCTATTTCAATAACGGGATTTCTGTTAGAAACCTGCTTACTGGATTCTCCCAAATGCTCTGTGTTGATATCCAATTTTTCCTCAAACTATTTTAAAATTTGCATATATACCTCCAAAATCACTTTTCATAATGAATGGCACTTTTCCCTAATTTTCCTTATTTTACAATTTGTTTTCCTATTTCTTTAGCATTTTATAATTATTCATAAAGTATATTATAAATAATTTCATAATATTTCCCAGCTCAATATATCATTTTTTGATCTTATTAGTATTTAATTATTTCACAAATTAGCCAATTTGGCGTTATTTAGCTATAATTGCAGTAATTTTTATAATTATAGCCTAATTGTATACTCTATACTATTTAATCAGATAATTAGCCATTTTTATATTTTAAATACTAGTTAATACCTTAATTTCACCTATTTAGTCTTATATTCATTTTTTATATAATTACTATCTATTTTTTATTAAATTAGTTTATCTAATTTTAAAGGGTATTTAACAAATAGCCATCTTTATTTAAATCCTAGCCTAAATCAAACCTGGTCCTAACCCAATTAATCTAGCCCAATACCCAATCCCAATATCCTATCTACCCGGCCCAACTCAGAGTCAATCTTGACCATTGATCAAATTTGATAAACGGTCCAGATCTCTCCCTTCCTTAATTAGACCTAGATGACTAACCCCCCTCTCATTTTCCCCCTCTCATTCTCTCTCAACCGGTCTCTCTACCTCCTTCTCTCTATCTCTGGTTCTCTCTAGAACCTTCCACCTTCCCCCCTTCTGATGAGCTCTGTACACCTTCTTCGGCTACTTCCCCCGCCGGAAACCATGGCCTCTCATCATCTCCTGGCCCCTAATTCACCCCATATCGGTTTGACACTACCCAGAGGTCCTCAAGTGACCCAGAGGCGGTTCAACTCCTACCCGTGGTCCCTCATGCCATTTTCCGGCCACCTCCGGCCGTTTGAGTAAGATCTATGACTTTTCCGGCTAAAGCCGGTGACATTTTAAGGTTTTCTTATTTTCTTTGGGTTCTTTGAAACCCTAACTCCTAAACTTTTCCGATTTTCTTTTAGATCTGTGTATATTATGGGCTCTTTATTATTTTCCTTAAATGTTTTTCGGTTTCTCTAAAATAACGCTTCATCTTTAGCTAGGGTTTCTTAACCCCTTTCAAAACGCTTTCTCTTATGATTTTTGGTATCAACCTATGATTCTCAGTATATTTTAAATGTTTGATTGAGCATTGTCTCTTTACTTGAGTTATTCTATTAAAAAACCCCAATTATAGGGTTCTGAGTTTGTCTTGGTTGCTGTGTTTAGTTGATCTGTATGTTTCTCGTAAACATCCTACGATTCTGTGATTCTTAATTATGTTTGCTTGTTAGGGTTTTGTGTTAGATTATTCTTGACTATATCATGCTCTATATGAAACCCTAACTCATATTTGATACTGTTCTTTGTTATGGTCCTGATTCTAGTTTATTACCTTCTTATTCTCATAGTGTCATGATAAATCAGTGTTATCTTCTCTATTTCCTTAGAATTGTGATATTTTCCTTAAATCTATGATTATGTGTATTTTTCCTTAGAACTCCTTACTAATTTTGCATATGTGTGTGACATTTGCCTTATTTGATAACTGATTCCCTGTGATTTTGAGGGGTTTCTTATTGATTTTCAGAATTATTTTCTACCTTCTGTTAAGTATAAGTATGTTGTCAATTAATTATATACTTTCCTTAATTAATATATTCTGTACCTAGACCTAATCACATGCCCTATTCTTTACTACTCTTTGTACGATTAAAATCAGTCTTTCAAATTAGTTCTCTTTCCTTCTTTACTACTGTGGTATCCATTTGAACTGTGACTCCTTAATTGTGGGGAGTACTTGTATTGATTGGATCCTAATTGTGTTTATTTCTATAATTATATACACTTTACTTGATTCCTTTATTTTTGTTGCCACTACTTGTTACTGTTTGGGTATGATTCCTTAACTAAAGGAAGTCTATATACTAAATTGATTCTATTTGATGATTATTTCTATAATTACTGCTGAACTATTATTTTTACCTTATTCCTCTTCCTGCTTTCCAAAACTATATATACTCTATTCGTTCATTAGCACACACACAAACAACTAATCTGTTCAACTCTCTCTCTCTCTCACAACTAAAACTTGCTCTCTATTCTCTCTTATGTGTTACTTGCTACTAATCTAAGTTAGTCGGCTGCAAGCCAAGGCTAACCACTGTGCCCCTCCTATTTATTCTTTGTTTTCTGCTTTCTTCACTTCACTGGTATGTTCTAATTCAGATTTCAGTCCTCAAACCAACATGTTTCTATTACTGTTGCAATTTATTGTGTTTCTAATCTGCTTCTATTTACTATTTTGTTGTTCAACATGTAACTAAGATCCTGAATCCCCTCTACCTGTTAAGTTATTCTTTACTTGTCAATGACCAACATGATTTTGTATACTTAGCACCTGCTTCTTATGTGAATCCCCATGCCTATGACTGGTACATTAGTTTGATCATGGTCTTAGTTTTTTGGTATTGATACGTTAATCTAATCCGATACTTTGTTGTACCCCTGATCTCCTGAATCCTTAGGAGTTTTTGATTGTGTGCTCATATATGTATGTCTTCTACATGTTTTCCCTTACTTGCTCTGTATTTGTCCCTCAAGTCCCATACCCCTGCTTGTGATTGTTGGACTATTCTTGGTCCTGTTATGTGATGCTGAGCTTGTTTTGAGAATGGTGTTCTCTCTAGCTGTTTTCATCAGTTAAACCTTTTGTTATGAAACAAAAACTATTTTCACTAAGTCTCTCCTCTTTTTCAAAAATGTTCCAAAACTGTTCTCTTACTTAAACTCCTCAAAACTATGTCGAGCACTTTCACTATACTCTTAGACCCCCTTAGGTTCTGCCCCCTCTGTGTGAGCATTGCCTTGGGACCCTTGAGATCCCTCTGAACTTTGACACACAGAGGCTGGCCATTCCACACTGCACTTACTCTATCTTGGCTATGAAATCGGGGTGTGAGCACTGCCTGGGAGCCCTTGAGGTCTTAAGGGAACTCTGACACACCCGGATTATGAGAAAGATTGTGAAATAATACTTGGCATTGAGGACCTAGAGACTTGAGCCTATTATGAAGGCTCCCTATAGTTAACTTCTCATTTTCTTATTTTTAGTTATGTAATTCCTATTCAATGGTCTGTAATAATTAATTGTAAACAACTCTGGGGTCGGATAGTAAAAATGGGTGGGTGATATGCATACTGTAGTATAATTAAGGGTAAAGACCATGTTTCTAGGTTTATTTTCTCTATGCGCAATAGAAGCCATGTTTAGGTACAACATGTCGTGCATTAGATATCATGCTACTTAGGCTCATATATACTACTTTCCTTTCAACATGTCATCATTCATTGCTCTCACTTAGAGATCCTGCCTATATGACAAATAATTAAGTAAATTTCTATTATGTGATTCTGCTCATATAAACGTGTTCTGAAACTTCATTAGAAGTCTTGTCCTAGGATAAATAATGTTAACTGCAGTCATGTCTCATCATGCCTACGCACTTAGAGATCCTGTGGTAAAAAACATAAAAAAATATATCACCTATGCTATTCCTGAAACTGTGCATAATGTTGTGATTCTATGTGCATTTAGAAATCCTGTTTAAGTTATTATGCATCATGATGCATGAGACATCATGCTATAGGATCATACTCATTTAACTGCACTTAGTCTAAATACAGATATCTAAAACAGTCCTCTGTTCTAAACAACTGGTAATTAGTCCTTGCACATCTTCAACACCTAGAATTGCATTTTATTAGCTATAAACAACCTAGAGTCGTTAACAAATCTGAATAACTGTTGCATGTTATCCTACACCTAGGCAAGCACTTTAAAAATAAAATCAGAATTGTCTTTGTGATCATGTTTAACTGTCAGCATGCTTAAAACCACTAGGCAAGCCTGATTAAGACTTCCTCTCTGAGTTATGCAATAAATCTGTCTTTGTGTTATCACCTAGATACCATGCTTTAGGATTTTGAATTAATATGGACCTTAGTTGTGTATGAGACATGTTGTTTATGTGTACTGTGTGTGGAGGAATACTTGAGCCTTTATCTGCTTTCCGTGCTTTCCCTTTATCTGCAGTCCTACTTGTTTTGTTATTTGTCTCCCTAGAATTTTACCTTTAGAACCTGAGGGTCTGCCTAGCACCTCCCTTTAGTATAGGAGTCCTAATTTCCTCCGGGACTAATAGGAAGGGACGGGTAACAGCATGCAATAGAGGTCGAGACCAACACTCATTTTTAATAAACTTACGTGGTGGGAAGGGTAGATATGGATATGATGACCGGTGCACTAATACCACATGTAGCCCCTCTTCGAGGAGTGATTACTGGGTATTACATTGATGTGATCCATATTATTATAAATCTAGGATACCCTTTATATTCTTAGATCGTAATGCTTTCAAAATCTAACCTTCTTTGCTATTTTCAAACATCTGCATGCTTAAGACTTAAATCCCCTTTTATTTGAGCCTTTATTTGTTTGTTTGCTAAGCCGTACAAATTCACAAAACCATTTAGCCGGGAACCACACTTGTGGATCCTGAGGGGTTCCTAACACCTTCCCCTTAGAATAATTTCAAGCCCTTAACCAATATCTGGTTAGTAATGTAGTTGTAATTGAACCCCTTAGGTGCCCTAATGCACCGTTAAAATCGTTAAGTGGCGACTCTTCAAAATATGCAAACCCCTTTCCCAAAAGGAACGAGTTGTCTCAACCAATGTCATAAACCCTTTCAACTGACCCTGAAATGAGCGCTAGGGGAAAAGGAGGGTGCGGCACTCTGGTGTATAGACTCTTCCCGTTCTGGTCATCCCTTGCGCAGCGCCAGATTCTTCTATTTTGTTCTTTCCTCTTTTTTTAGCTTCAGCCACATAATCCCAAGGTATAGCCTTAGTGTTGAAAGACGGCGTGGTTGAATCTGTCCCTGTAAAAGGCGTGGTTACTTCCACCTCGAATGGAACATGCGCAGTTGTGGGGGTGGGGGTGCTATCTCAACTTCAAATGGAACTGATGCATCTATCTCAACCTCCACTGGCGGCTGTATTTGTATTATGATAGGATTGAGCGTGACTGCAGGTTTATTAAGGATGTCACCCTCTTTGATAAGCCCAATCGATCCCTCGGTATCCCATTCCTCATCGGTCTCTATCACATTGACACCTTCACCCCTATGATCTGGGAGGGGGTTGTTGCAGACATTGAGTGTAGCTTCTTTGGCCTGAATGACCTTATTATCAATCAAGGTCTGGATCTTATCCTTTAGTGTTCGACACTCGTCAATAGTGTGCCCTTTCATGCCAGAATAATATGCACAGGTTTTGTTTGGGTTGACTCATTGGGATGGATTATCTACGGTCGCAACAAGGATAGGAGTGACATAACCAGCAACCTTCAGCCTCTTATACAGTTGGGCAATGGGTTCGGCAATGGCAGTGTATTGTCTAGGTGGTCTGCGGTCAAAGTTAGGCCGAGGCCTTGGGTAGTTTGGGCGGGTTGGAGATGACTGAAGTGAGAGGTTTGGGAATTATATGTGTGGTAAGCAGTGGCTGGCTGGGAATATTTGGGAGGTGATGGTTGATATGTGGGTGGAGGTGCTTGGTATGTAAGTGGGGAGGTTCGATATAAAAGTGGAGTTTTGGGTCCTTGGGCGACCATTAAAGTTCCTGTATCTTTCTTCTTTGATATACCCCCTGACTGCACTACTTTCTTTATGGCCTGAAAGGCTTCAAAGTTTGTCACCATACCGTTTTTGATGCCCTCTTCAATCCTTTCTCCGAGTTTGATGATATCGGAGAACTTGTTGTTTTCAATAACCATCAATATTTCATAGTACTGCGGATCCTGTGCTCTGACGAAGAACTTGTTCATCTGTTCTTCGTCCAATGTTGGCCTGACTTTGGCTGCTTCTAACCTCCAACGAGTGGCATACTCGCGGAAGGTGCAGGAGGATTCTGTGGGTGTTTGTTGGGTGATTTTGCGGTGGTGCGGGGTTTTGAGTGTTTGGATGGTTGACATCTTTCTAAGCTCCAGACCTGCTCGATCTTACCCTAGAGTTCTAGTATTTTCTGCTCAAGTCGTGATACCACATCATTTGGGGCCTGATTACCTCGATCATCAGAAGTTTCCCCGTTCTCAACATGTGTGTTGCCATCGTTTCTGGTGCCGTTCAAATCATCCATCTTTGCTTTATCTTTGCCTTTTCGTTGACTTGGAGGAGGAGAAGTGTCACGACCCAAATTCCAACTCAGGTCGTGAAGGCGCCCAGCACCGGAGTCGGGAAAGCCAACATCAGTTTACTAGAGAGATCACTTTACTTATTTAAATCTTTAAGTAATCGTCAAATTTTTGATTTAGAAATAATTTAAAGGAAACAGTCAAGTGATGCAACTTGATTAAATGAACTCAAAAGATCGTTTGCCAACATATGTAGTATAGAAAATATTAGAAAACCAACTACGTGTGCCATGACCTAGTGTCACAAGTCCACAGGTGACTAGTGGAATATACAAAGTAGAAAAAATAAATATACAGTTGTCTGAAAAGGGTAGACAGAAATATAAAAAAAAATAGTAGAAACTCCACAGTGCTGCTGAGGAACGCCAGAAAGAGCAGCTCACCGTGTAGTCTAATCCAGAAAGTACCCTCACGATCGTGATCCGGTATGATAACTAGATGCACCAGCCTCAGAACATGTACAATTAAGTATGAAAGCGTAGCATGAGTACATATAAATCAATATGTACCCAGTGAGTATCCCGTCTAAACTCAAAGAAGTAGTGACAAGAGGTAGACATATTACTCACTAGGGTCATTAGAAATAATATAATTAAACAGATTTAATCAGGATTAGCAATTATTAAAATCAAGTGGACATGGAATATCAAGTATATGAACTACCATCTACCTGCAAGTGCCAAAAACAATTATAATAAAAGTCCAAAGTCCCCTTCCACATAGAACAATTCATTTGATAATAATAATAAGACTCCCAGTCAAATACATAGCATATAGTATGTCGAGGCGTACGACCGAAGCGATGCAAAAATTAAATGTGCACTGTCGAAGGGTCGAACGACTCGAACCATAGATGCATCTATTACTCCGCTCGCGAATCGATCAGGCGATGCGGTTGACATAATATAAGGCTAGCCTGCTCACGAATCATACATGCTACACGGGTGCTCGTACACATACATAGAATTATCAGGAAATTCAGGAAATATAGAGTTTATACTTGGAAAACAAGAATCAAGGCAACATCAAGATGTAAACGTAACCTTCTATTATCTCATACTAGTTCAAGGATAATAATCAACTAGGAATACATACAGGGATACAAGTAAGGCATATAAGCATGCTTGTGAGTCCTAAAGACTACCCGGCATAACATAGTAGTAGCTACGCACGGACTCTCGTCACCTCGTGCGTGCGTAGCCCCGGCAAATAAGGACAATTCAATCATTTATAATTACCTATGGAGACATTTCCCTCTTACAAGGTTAGAAAGGAGACTCACCTCATGTCGAACCTACTTCTCGGACTAAGAACGCGCCCGAAACTCCAAACTCTACACCCGAGGACTCGAAAATAGTCAAATGTTATATAAATATGTTAATATACACTCAAAAGTATGAAATTCTCTTGCTAGCTTAGCTAATTCATAATTATTGAAGAAATCCCAAAATACACCCCGGGTCCATATGCTCGGATTCCGGAAATTTTTGAAGAAAACACTCACCCATAGCCTAAGGATCATTAATATATAGTTTTTGTATGATTTCATGGTGGAGAAGTGGTGAATTTCTCTAAAGTTCATCAACACCAGGTTTCCACTCTAACCCCTTTGATTTACACTAATTGGGTGTTAATCTACCTAAGATTGGTGTAATAAACCAACATTTAAATGGAAATTACTTACCTCTTAGTAGCTAGGCCGAATACCCTCTTGAAAACTCTCTAAAATCGTCTATGGTGTGGAAGAAATGGTGAAAAATGCTTAAGTTTCGCATTAAACGAGCTCACTGCCTTCAGTGACCTCGCACCTGCGGCTCGAGGACCGCACCTGCGAGCCAAGGCTCGCACCTCCGGAATTTGGCAAAGGAACTGGGGATCGCACCTGTGGAGGGGTTTCCGCACCAGCGAACCCGCTCCTGCAGAGAAGGGTCCGCACCTAAGATCTGGACCTTCTCCCTTATGGGTCGCACCTGCGAGGCCTCTACCGCAGGGGCGGTCTCGCACCTGTGATCTAGGCAACCGTACCTGCGGTCACACCAGACCTGGTGCACCAGCAGCTGAAGTTGCTGGTTTTTGGCCCCGTTTGGTGTTCGGGAGGCATATGGGCCCCCCGAACCCCCGTGAAACTATACCAACAAGACCTAAATCATATTACGGACTTTATCGAGCCTTCGGAACACCCAAAACACTGCTACAACACAAAATCACTCCTTAAAACCCCCTAGAATCAAACTTAAGAATTTTCAAGTTCTTGAATTCGGTTTCAATGCGTCGAACTGACCTATGCTACTCGGAATGACATCAAATTTTGCAAGCAAGTCATAAATGACATAACAGAACTATTCCCGATCTCGGAATTCCGTTCGGACCTCGATAACACAAAAACACGTTCCAAACCAAATTATGAACTTAAGGAAGCTCTATTTTTGCTATTTGGCGTCGAAACGCTCCGGGGTCGTCCAAAACCCATTTCGTACATACGCACAAGTACGAAATCATCATACAAAGCTACTGGAATCAGCGAAACTCGATTCCGAGATCGTTTACTCAAAATGTTAACCGAAGTCATACTTGGCCTTAAAAGCTAATCTTAAGGAACCAAGTGTTCCTATATTACTCTATACACTTCCGAATCCTGAACCACCCATCCCCGCAAGTCATGAATCACTAAAATCCGCTACAGGAAGTCTTATTTAGAGGAACAGGGTCCGAATACGCAGCGACCGGTTGGGTCGTTACATTCTCCCCTCCTAAACAAACGTTTGTCCTCGAACGAGTCTAGAATTATACCTGAAGTGCTAAATAAGTGAGGATATCTGCTCCGCATGTCCTCCTCGGACTCCCAAGTCGCCTCCTCGACTGGTTTTCCCCTCCACTAGACCTTCACCGCAGAAACTATTTTGGATCTCAACTAGCGGTCTTGTTTGTCAATAATGGCCACAGGCTCCTCCTCGTAGCCCAACCTCTCATCTAACTGAATAGTGCTGAAATCAACCAAGTGAGACAAGTCGGTGTGATATCTCTGGAGCATGATACATGAAAGACCGGATGGACTCCTGATAAGCTTGGAGGTAGAGCAAGCTCATAGGAAACCTCTCCAACACACCTCAATACCTCTAAAGGACCTATAAACCTCGGGCTCAGCTTGCCCTTCTTCCCGAATCTCATAATGCCCTTCATCGACGAAACCTTCAGCAGAACCTTATCTCCCTCCATAAATGACACATCACGTGCCCTCTGATCCGCGTAACTCTTCTGTCTGGACTGTGCTATGTGGATCCTCTCCTGAATCAACTTCACCTTCTCCAAGGCATCTCTCACCAGGTCCATGCCATATAACTTAGCCTCGCCAGGCTCAAATCACCCGATAGGAGAACGCCATCGCCGACCATATAAAGCCTCAAATGGAGCCATCTCAATGCTGGACTGATAACTATTATTGTAAGAAAACTCGGCCAAAGGCAAGAACTGGTCCCACTGACCCCAAAATAAATCACACATGCTATGAGCATGTCCTCCAATATCTGAATTGTACGCTCCGACTGACCATCAGTCTGCGGATGAAATGTTGTGCTGAGGTCTATCTGAGTACCCATCCCTCTGTGCAATGCTCTCCAGAAGTGCGAGGTGAACTGAGGACCTCGATCTGATATAATGGATACCATCACACCATGCAACCGGACTATCTCTCGAATGTAAATCTGGGCTAGCCTCTCAGAAGTATAAGTAGTATCCACAAGAATAAAATGCGCCGATTTGGTCAATCTATCCACAATGACCCAAACCGCGTCAACCTTCCGCAAGGTCCGAGGCAACCCAACCACGAAGTCCATAGTGATGCGCTCCCACTTCCACTTAGGAATGGGCATCTGCTGAAGTAGGCCTCCTGGCCTCTGGTTCTCACACTTAACCTGCTGGCAGTTAAGACACGTAGCCACATACTCCACAAGTTCTTTCTTCAATGCCTCCACCAGAAATGCTGCTTCAGATCACGATTCATCTTCGTAGCACCAGGATGAATAGAATACCACGAACTCTGTGCCTCTTCTAGAATCCTCTGCCTCAAGCTATCAACATTAGGAACACACAAATGACCCTGAAGTCTCAGAACACCATCCTCGCCAATAGTAACCTCATTGGCACCACCCTGAACCACTGTCTCCCGTAGCTCTGCCAAGCGTGGATCATCATATTACCGAGCCTTAATCTCCCCCAATAACGAAGACTGAGCATTTACATGTGCAAGAACTCGACGAGGCTCTGAAAGATCTAATCTCACCAAGCGATTAGCCAAGGACTGAATGTCTAAGGCTAGAGGTCTCTCCTCCGCTGCAATGTAAGCCAAACTACCCATACTCTCCGCCTTCCTGCTCAAGGCATCTGCTACTACATTCGCCTTGCCCGGATGATAAAGGATGGTGATGTCATAATCCTTCAGCAACTCAAGCCACCTGCGAAGACTCAAATTAAGATCCCTCTGCGTGAATAAGTGCTGCAAGCTGCGGTGGTCTGTATAAACCTCACAAGACACCCCATACAAGTAATGCCTCCAAATCTTAAGAGTATGAATAATCGTTGCCAACTCCAAATCGAGCATCGGATAATTCTTCTCATGAACCTTCAACTGGCGTGAAGCATAAGCAATATTTCTCCCTTCCTGCATCAACACACACCCCAAGCCAACATGTGAAGCGTCGCAATACACTATATACATCCCAGAACCGGAAGGCAATACCAGAACTGGTATTGAGGTCAATACTGTCTTGAGCTTCTGAAAGTTCTCCTCACACTCGTCGGACCACTGAAATGGATCATTCTTCTGAGTCAATCTAGTCAATGGGGATGCAATGGATGAAAATCCCTCCACAAATCGCCGATAGTAGCCTGCTAGACCCAAGAAACTCCTGATCTCTGTAGTTGTAGTAGGACGTGTCCAATCCTGAACTGCCTCAATATTCTTATGATCAACCTTTATACCCTCTCTGGATACTACATGTCCCAAGAATTCCACGGAATCCAACCAAAACTCACACTTGGAGAACTTAGCATATAGCTTCTGTTCTCGCAAAGTCTGGAGCACAACTCTTAAATGTTGGTCGTGCTCTCCTAGGCTACGTGAGTAAATCAAAATGTCATCAATGAAGACGATGAAAAAAGAATCAATATACGGCCTGAACACTCTATTCATCAATTCCATAAATGCTGCTGGGGCATTAGTCAAGCCAAAGGACATCACCAGGAACTCATAGTGGTCATATCTCGTACGAAAAGTAGTCTTCGGAACATCTGAGGCCCGAATCTTCAACTGATGATAGCCCGATCTCAAGTATATCTTAGAAAACACCCTGGCACCCTGGCACTAGTCAAACAAATCATCATACGCTGCAATGGATACTTGTTCTTGATGGTGAACTTGTTTAGCTGGCGGTAATCAATACACATCCGCATGGACCCATCCTTCTTCTTCACAAATAAAACTGGAGCACCCCACGGTGATACACTCAGTCTGATAAAACCCTTATCCAACAACTCCTCTAGCTGCTCCTTCAACTCCTTCAACTCCTTAAGAGCCATACGGTACGGGGGAATGGAAATAGGCTGAGTATCTGGAGCTAAATAATTGCAGAAATCAATATCACGATCCGGAGGCATTCCTGGAAAGTCTGAAGGGAATACATCAGAAAAATCTCGAACAACTGGCACTGAATCAATCGTCGGAGACTCGGCGGTGGTGTCCCGCACATAAGCAAGATACGCCAAACAACCCTTCTCGACCATATGTCGAGCCTTCAGGAAGGAAATAACTCTACTGGCTGCACTAACCGAGGAACCTCTCCACTCCAGCCTAGGCAACTCAGGCATGGCCAAAGTAACCGTCTTGGCATGGCAATCCAAGATGGAATGATGAGGAGATATGCAATCCATGCCCAGGATAATCTCAAAATCAACCATATCGAGCAATAGGAGGTCTGCTCTAGTCTCGAACCCACAGAATGTGATCACACAAGACCGATAAATCTGGTCTACCACTACAGAATCACCAACGGGAGTGGATACATATATAGGAGAACCCAAGGACTCACGAGGAGCATCCAGAAAACAAGCAAACAAGGCTGACACATATGAATAAGTAGATCCTAGGTCAAATAGCAATGACGCCTCTCTACCACATACTGAAATAATACCTGTGATCACGACATCTGAGGCTACTGCATCTGCTCGGGTCAGAATAACATAAAATCTGGCTGGAGTACCTGAAGGCTGACCTTCGCTAGACTGAATAGGAGCTAGCTGAGCTCCCCCTACCTGGCCTCCACCTATGGGACGACCTCTACCAGCATGTCCTCCACCTCTAGGTGGACGGGCGCCGGTGCTGAGAATGCGGGCTGGTAACTCTGCTGAACAACCTTACCCCTAAGACCGGAACAAGTCCTCCTCATATGGCCTGAATCCCCACACTCATAACACCTCACTGGAGGCATGGATTGCTGCCCTGAAGATGAACCCTGAATAGCCGGGGGACGATGAGATCTCTCTGGCATGGCACTGAAGTAAGGACTAGGAGACCCCTGATGACCTGAATACCCGCCGGAGGGACCCTGAATGGCTGGTGGGCGGTAAGAACTCTCCGGAATGGCACTAAAATAAGGTTTCACTGGAGAACCACGAGGAGGTGGTGGAGGAGCTGAATATGGAGGCCTGTTGGGTTGGCCTCTACCGAATTGACCTCTACCCCTGGCTGGGGCACCTCTAAAATCTCCAAAAAATCTAGCTCTCTTGTCCTGCTGACCCTGCTCTCTGCCCCTCGATCGGTAACCCTCAATCTGGCGAGCTATCTCGACCACAAGCTGATAAGGAGTACCCATCTCCACCTCTCGGGCCATGTTGGCCCTAATATCTGAGTGTAGCCCAGCTACAAACCTCCGCACTCTCTCAGCATCAGTGGGAAGAATCATAAGGGCATGGCAGGACAACTCTGAAAACCTGGCCTCGTAGTCTGTCACTGACATCTGCCCCTGATCCACCTGCTCAAACTGATACCGCAGCTCTTCCCTCTCAGAGGGTGGAATATACCTGTCCAGGAACAGCTGAGTGAACTGCTCCCATGTGATACTAGGGGAACCTGCTGGCCTACCAAGGGTAAATGACTGCCACCATCTGCGGGCCTTGCCCTCTAGCTGGAAAGTAATGAAGTCGACACCCTGGGACTCTAAAATCCTCATGTTGTACAGCATGTCCCTGCACCTATTAATAAAGTCCTGGGCATCCTCGCCTTTCTCACCTCCGAAGACAGGAGGGTGCAATCGAGTCCATCTATCAAGTAGCTTATGCTGATCGCCGTCCGTAGCTGGTCTGAGCTCCGGTGCTGCTACTGTTGGCTATGCTCCACCCACGGGCAGAGTACCCGGAGTCTGATATACTACCACTGCATGACCTGCGGCCTGGGCGGTAGGGGTCTGAACTCCCCCTCCCGCCTGAGATGTGGCAGGATCCGCTGGAAATAAACCATCCTGGGTCATAGTGTCCATGAACTGCATCATACGGCCCATGATCTTCTGAAAACCGGTTGCAGACATGAAATCTGATGGGGTAGGATCTGCTGGAGGAACCTCGTCCGGCTCCTCAATGATAGGATCCTCTGGGGTACTAATGGAGCAACTCTAGGACGCCCTCGTTCCCTACCTCAGGCCGGTGCCCTCCCCCGGCCTCTACTACGGCCTCGAACGACGGGGGTAACGACATCTCCCGGGTTTGAAATATCAGCTGCACAAGTCCTCACCATCTGTGAGAGAATAGAAGAATGAGATTTAGTAAGACCATTGACTGCACGATAGAATAAGAATAAAGAGAGGATTCTTAACACCCTATAGCCTCCCGAAGATAAATACAGACGTCTCCATATCGATTCGCAAGACTCTGCTAGGTTTTCCTGTGACTTGTGAGACCTACGTGAACCTAGAGCTCTGATACCATGTTGTCACGACCCAAATTCCAACTCAGGTCGTGATGGCTCCCGGCACCGGAGTCGGGCAAGCCAACATCAGTTTACTAGCGAGATCACTTTACTTATTTAAATCTTTAAGTACTCGTCAAATTTTTGATTTAGAAATCATTTAAAGGAAACAGTCAAGTGATGCAACTTGATTAAATGAACTCAAAAGATCATTTGCCAACATATGTAGTATAGCAAAATATTAGAAAACCAACTACGTGTGCCAAGACCTAGTGTCACAAGTCTACAGGAGACTAGTGGAATATACAAAGTAGACAAAATAAATATACAACTTTTTGAAAGGGGTAGAAAGAAATATAAAAAAAATAGTAGAAACTCCACAGTGCTGCTGAGGAACGCCAGAAAGAGCAGCTCACCGTGTAGTCTAATCCAGAAAGTACCCTCACAATCGCGCTTCGGTATGATAAACAGATGCACCAACCTCAGAACCTGTACAGTTAAGTACAAAAGCATAGAATGAGTACATATAAACCAATATGTACCCAGTGAGTATCCCGTCTAAACTCGAAGAAGTAGTGACGAGAGGTAGATGTCTACTTACTAGGGTCATTAGCAACAATATAATTAAATAGATTTAATCAGGATTAGCAATTATGTAAATCAAGTGGACATGGAATATCAAGTATATGAACTACCATCTACCCGCAAGTGCCAAAAAAACAATTATACTAAATGTCCAAAGTCCTCTTCCACATAGAACAATTCATTTGATAATAATAATAAGACTCTCACTCATACATAGCATATAGTATGCTGAGGCGTACGGCCGAAGCGACGCAAAAATAATATGCACTGCCAAAGGGTCGAACGGCTCGAACCATAGATGCATCTATTACCCCGCTCGCGAATCGATCACGTGACGCGGTGACATAATATAAGGCTACCCCGCTCACGAATCATACATGCGAATAAAATGCGCCCGAAACTCCAAACTCTACACCCGAGGACTCGAAACTAGTCAAATGTTATATAAATACGTTAATATACACTCAAAAGTATGAAATTCTCTTGCTAGCTTAGCTAATTCATCATTCTTGAAGAAATCCCAAAATACACCCCGAGGCCCACATGCTCGGATTTCGGAAATTTTTGAAGAAAACACTCACCCATAGCCTAAGGATCATTAATATATAGTTTTTGTATGAATGGTGGAAAAGTGGTGAATGTCTCTAAAGTTCATCAACCCTATGTTTTCACTCCAACCCCTTTGATTTACACTAATTGGGTGTTAATATACCTAAGATTGATGTAACAAACTAACATTTAAATGGAAATCACTTACCTCTTAGTCTAGGCCGAATACCCTCTTGAAAGCTCTCAAAAATCGCCTATGGTGTGAAAGAAATGGTGAAAAATGGTTAAGTCCCGCATTAAACGAGCTCACTGCCTTCAGTGACCTCGCACCTGCAGCTCGAGGATCGCACCTGCGGTCTCGTACCTGCGAGCCAAGGCTCGCACCTGTGGAATTTGGCAAAGAAACTGGGGATCGCACCTGCGGAGGGGTTTCCGCACCAGCGAACCCGCTCCTGCGGAGAAGGGTCCGCACCTGCGATCTGGGCCTTCTCCCTTATGGGTCGCACCTGCGGTCACACCATACATGGTGCACCAGCAGCTGAAGCTGCTGGTTTTTGGCCCCGTTTAGTGTTCGGGAGGCACCTGGGCCCACCCGATCCCCCTTGCAATTATACCAAAAAGTCCTCTTTTGGAACACCCAAAACAACGCTAAAACTTAAAATCACTCCTCAAAACCCCCTAGAATCAAACTTAAGAATTTTCAAGTTCTTGAATTCGGTTTCAATGCGCCGAACTGACCTATGCTACTCGGAATGACACCAAATTTTGCAAGACAGTCATAAATGACATAACGGAACTATTCCCGGTCTCGAAATTCCGTTCGGATCTCGATAACACAAAACACGTTCCAAACCAAATTATGAACTTAAGGAAGCTCTATTTTTGTTATTTGGCGTCGAAACGCTCCCGGGTCGTCCAAAACCCATTCCGGACATACACACAAGTCCAAAATAATCATATGAAGCTACTGGAATCGGCGAAACTCGATTCCGAGGTCGTTTACTCAAAATGTTGACCGAAGTAAAACTTGGATTTAAAAGCCAATCTTAAGGAACCAAGTGTTCCTATATTACTCTATACACTTCCGAATCCCGAACCACCCATCCCTGTAAGTCATGAATCACTGAAAGCCGCTACGGGAAGTCTTATTTAGGGGAACGGGGTTCAAATATGCAAAATGACCGGTCGGGTCGTTACAAGAAGGTGGAGGGACCCTGGATCTAGTATGATAAGCTAATGATGCCAGTATGCACAAACCAACCTTTGGGGAATGGTAATAATCAAAAGAAAGAAAGAAAAACAAAAGGTATCCAACTCAGTAAGAGTTCTAAAAGAGTACTTGCGGTATTTAAACACATATTGCGGAATGAAAATTCGCGTCCTATTTTGGGAGCCTCATTGCGCCCGAGGTAGGCCTAGCGACAAATTATTTTGGAGAATTTCGATGCCAATAATTGCCTCATTTCATTAATATAAAAATATATGAATCCAACACGATACTAAAATAAAAAGATAAGTTACTACTGGCACTTGGCCTTATTACATTTAGGAAAGACAGGTAAATCTAATCTACTTGGTCCCAGAAGGACCTTCCCCAGGCTTGATCTTTCTGACTCCATCAATCAGGTCCCCAAGTTCCCACATGCCCAACAATAGGTATATTCTTGCCAAATGTCCTCCCTCTCTTCCTTCAGCATTCTGGCAGTCAGCGACCCTCTTTCTTGTCTTTCCTTCTAGCTCCATCAGACCCTGTTCTAGATATTCTACCCTTTCATTGGAGGTGATAGCCATTTCCCTTCATTCTTTGATTAGTCTCTTGTTTGTCTCGTGTATCTCCTGATGTTCGGCCTAGGAGTCATGAATCCTATTACACAACTTGTTGTACTTTACTTGGGTTTCTGCATCTTCGTCTACGACCCTGTTTCCCCGACCGATTCCTGGCTCAACTCCCAACTAAGTTATCCTCCAACCATGTCGGGTAAAAGGGTGAATGTCTCGCATGATACCTGTCTGGATCGATGGTGTATTTCTCCACAATAATCTTTGAGTGCCACATATGCTGAGCTTGATACTTTTAAGGGATGTCGTCATCCTGAAAATCTGCCCAGAAATGACCTATCTTTGCGACCCGCGGTATGACCTGTTTCCTGCCTGCCTGCCTCATAACCCCGATAGGAACATATGGGTATATTCCCCTTAACCCGATCAACACTAAGTGAGGAGAGTCCCTTGACCTGATGATGAACTCGTCAGTAGGGAACCATTCAAACATCCACTAGACCTGATCCTCAGTCAAATTGTCGAAGAACTCCGCCCATTCCTTAGCATTCTCTGCTTGAGCAAACCTGTCCGGAATATAAGTCATTCGTTTAGGGAGATGGAAGGCAATATGGTCATTCCATGCCCTTCGTGGAAACTCCTGGCGATATTGACCCTTTTGGAGATGCTCCATTAACCACAACCCTCGAAATGTTTGGACCCTTTCTGGCAGTGGTCCAAGGCCCGGTAGATATCAGCTATATCATAGGGACTATGGTGTATGTATGTCCCTCGATTCCTTCCATTAGAGTCTTGGTGACCATAGCTAATCTAGTGTGAATTCTTCTCCTTTTCATTGGGAACACTATCATACCCAAGAAACAAATAATGAACACGAAAACTCTGCGATGAATATGTCCCAAGGAAGTGATGGCAAAGTCATCATGGAAAATATGGTAGGATTTGCTATGACCGTATCTCTCATACAAGTAGTCAAATGGTATATAAGACTTCTTTAAGCACTCCAAATCGGCGTTCTTTTTTAGACCCATCATTTTTAGAAATCCCCTACCAATGCGATTTTCTGGTACTAATAACCCAGGGCTGTCCCAAGGTAGCCCAGCAAATCCCCCGATTTCTTCTAGGAGCGGGGTCATTTCTATATCCCCGAAGCGAAACACTGATTTCTCACGATCCCAGAATATGGTTGCAGCTTCCATCTGTTATTTGGCTGGATGTCTAACAGAGAAGGAAAATTTCCCAGGACCTTCTTCACATGTTTTTTTCACTTGAGGAAAGATCTTCCCACCAGTCTAGGAGTAGTGGTGGTATATTTTGGACCATGCCGAACTTAGGGACCTCATGCCTCATTTTCTGCAAAACAAATAAAGTTAGGACCTTTCCCCTTCCAGATTCGACTATTTATATATCGATCATTAGCATATTGGAAATTATTTCTCCAAAATTAATGCACAAAATTTGGTTGCATCCGTTGGGATTATGGAAACCCTAGTAGACTTTTAGATAAGGCTTATCTTAAAGGGTTATTATGTGGACAACATACTAACCCGGCTAGGTTTGACCATGATACATGTACAATTATAATTAGAGTAAGGTTTCTATGGGGGTCTATACTGGTACCCTCAAGCGACAACTTGAGGGGGAAAGGCACGGAACCGTCGATTGCACCGCTGATCGACTAGTTCTACCGCAAATAAGCCTTTCCGAATTTAAAGGGTGATATATAGAAAGAGCACAACCACTCATCAAGCGTTGCTAAAGGATTAATTATGAACGAGTGGAATATGATGTTGAACATGATTTATGCAACAGCAAATAACATGTTGTCACATATTTGCTCGTTAGGAAAATAATAAAGGTGGTATTTAATAATTGAAAGACATTTAAGAAAGGAAAATAAAGAAATAAGTCAGTTTCTGCAGTAAAGGAAATCATAAATGCTCAAAACGGGCAATTAAATCCACATAAGGGGAAAGGGAAAGGGTGCCCACATATTATCAAAAAGAAGCATGCTTAAGACTAATTTACAAAAGGAAAGTTTGTTATGGTAAAAGCCTAAAATCTCCAGCAGAGTCGCCATGCTGTCGCGCCCCTCCTTTTTCGTACGAAATCGGGTTTTGACATTCATTTGGGACAACTCCCTTCATTTTGGGAGAGGGGTATGGAAAGTGAAGAGTATCCACCTAACTGATTTATGGTGCATTAGGGCACCTAATGCAAGTAACTCATGAAACCGATCTACGTTACCAAAGATTGGGTAAGGGAAATTACCTTGAGGGGAAGGTATTAGGCACCCCTCGAGGTCCACAATGGTGGGTCCCGGCCAAACTTACTTAGTAAATTAGTCATTTAACAGATAAGCAGTCTAAGCACACACATGTAAGTACGATGAAAGGAGTTTAAAAGGTAAGCAGCCTGAGCACACATATGTAAACAAGATTAAAGGAGTTTAAAAGGTAAGCAGTCTGAGCACACATATATAAACAAGATGAAAGGAGTTTAAAAGGTAAGCAGTCTGAGCACACATATGTAAACAAGATAAAGGAGTCCTAAATTATTATCCTATAGGATCACATCCGTACAATGCTCGGTAATCCTTCCTCAACTAGAGGGGTTACACGTGACATTAGCGCACACGTCATCATATCCTTTTACTACCCAATTACCCTCCCCTTAGTGGTTATATAAGCGATTTTAATTTAGACGGACTCTAAGCGTGCATTACTCGTCCCTTCCTTGTGGTCCCGGAGGTGTTTAGGACCTCTAATTTTAGGCAGTCCTAGAATCTCCTAAGGTGTTTAAAACGGAAAACTTAAGCGATAACAAAGAACATATAGGACTGTCAAGTATGAAAACAATTAAGAGGGATCATGTTTACCTCCACACATAAGCAGATAATTAGCACGTCTCAAACACAGATTTCAGAGAATTTTCAGAAAGTCCTAGGACAGGATGTCTAGGTGAGCATGACAAGCAGAGAATATGCAACATGATTTTAAGGCGAAGTGACATAAACCTAATCAGTTTGCCTACTGATTTTAGAACTTGTTGAATCTGGGCGGTTTCACAAAAATAAAAAAAGAGCACAATTTCACAGTTTTATAGGACCTTAATTACCTAAGGCTTGCCTAGGCGCGGATCTGTAATACCCTATAAACATGCAATCAGAATTCTGGGAATTTAGTTTTAAAATAGTTTGAACTTATTAAGTCCTATAAGCATGCTGGTCTAGGTGTTGAATATCAAGAAATCGATTTCATACATATTTATCCTATAACATGGTGTCTAGGCGTTGGGGCTGCTTTTAAGCATCCTTATAGACAGGATGATTACTGATTTAGGCGATGTAGACATAGTTTAAAATGAATATAAACACAGTCCTAAAGCAGAATTTCTAATGCACACAAAAGAATAAAAATTTTATTAGGCAGAATTACAACAGTAACTTAATAACATGATTTCTAGGTGATATGATTATGCAGAAGCAGAATTTCGTGATAATGAAGTACTGAGCTATAACATGTTTTCTAATATGCAAAACCAGTAAACATAATTATCCTAAGGAAGGGTTTTTAATGCAAATAACACCATATTCCTACACCATGATCTCTAATGCAAGTAACATAATATAGGTCTAAAGGCATGATCTCTACTGCAAATAAGCATAGTATAAACCTAAAGCATGATTTCTACCCAATTTCCCCACAAAAATCGTAGAACACCAGAATTGAATGAATTACATAAATAAATATATGATATACTATAGGGAGCCTGTAGATAGTCCCAAAGTAAAGTCGGAGACACCAGGCCTTCAAAACAGTCTCAGATACCAAGAATCTCATAGCCAATAGGGTGTCCTGGTGTGTCAAAGTTCCCTAAGGACCTCAGGGATCCCAAACAATGCTCACACCAAGATCCTTTGAATAGGGAAGTGATCATGTGCAATGTGGAAAAAGGCCAGCACTAATGTGCCAGAGTTTGGAGGAATCTCATGGATTCCTAGGAAGTACGCACACTGGAGGGGCAGAACTTAAGAAACTAAGAGTAGAACTGAGAGTGCTTGACATAGTTTTGAAAGAACTTGTTAAAGACAGTGCAGAGATAACACTTTTAGGAGTGAAAAGGTTTTCAGGCATAGAAACAATTTTAGGAAAAATCCAAGAGTGAAAAACAGTTTTGAAATCAATTCTAAAAGAACAAAGATTCAACATACAACCACACAAACTCAGAGTGCTCAGACTCACAACCATTCAGCAATCAGTTTTACAAACAGGGGTCAAGGGGTCGGGAACATAGAGAGCTTCACATCAAAAACACATGAACAGGGTCTAAGGGGAGCATATGGAACAACAACTGTACAGAACAACTAGGAGTCTATTGATTCAGGGACTTGACAAGTCAGTCATGGTAAAAGGCAATTAAATTATAGAGACGGAGCATGGGAATAGTCATGTTGAAGACAGGGGTGCATTAGTCATACCAATTAGGACCAATCAAATACATTAGGAGTCTAAGACACTAACATGAGAATAATAGTTGAGGGGAGTAAACAGGAACTGAACAAACATGCAAACAAGACAAATGAGATCTAGGCATGCTCGATTAAACACTTGAACTGGAGAGGGTAAAACTTAAACATACTGGGTAAAGCAGTAAACATGAAGACAATTAAATACATAGCCAATTAACCATTGCAGGAATAGGCATGGATTTACATAAAGGAACACATAAAGTTGAGTTTCAGAATTGAACTATAGACATACCAGTTAAGAAAACAAAGTGCAGAATGTAAAGCAAGTAGTGTTCCACTGTCTAGCCTTGGCTTTCAGCCGGCTAGACCAACAACTAATACAGGAGTGTATATATATAGCAATTAAAGAGTGGGAAAAATAAGGTAAAAGGATCGGAAATGACTATCAAGGGCAATCACAGGATCACAGAATCAATTAACATAAGGGAGTCCGGAATAGACACCTTAATTAGGGGGTAATTGATCAAACGGTAATAACAGGGGGTTTAATTAAGGCAAGAATCCCAATCATACCAAATAAAGGATCAGTACAATTAATAAATTATACAAGCAATCAGTTAAGGCATAAACGACCAATTAAATAAGGAAACAAACAAGATTTATGCATACGAATCTCTAATGGAGTATGGTAATCAACAAAACTTTCAAAACAACACTGATTTCCGGAAAGAATTACTCAACTTCCATAAATAGAAATTAAACTAGGTAAAATCTCACAGAAATATACACCTAGCAGGTCCGAACCCTAAAAATTCAATTAGGGCAAAATTCCCAAAAAAAAATATGCTGGGTTTTAACAGGAAAAAACATTTAAGTCAAAAATGGGGTAAACCAACACGACTGGTGTGAACAACTATTTTTTGACCACACCGAAATTCTATACTATTTTGCTATAAATATTAAG